>JASGXE010005444.1:0-25767 GCA_030068105.1 Sinentomon sp. SZTP_YWyxl
AATTACGGACAATGCATCAATGTTATTGTTTGCAACCGCGATCTCTCTCACCGTGGCGAATCCAAAGTAGCCGCCTTGGATCGGACTAATCGAGACGCCGGCAATACCGTTGAGTTTCTCGACAAGAATTTGAGCATTCTTCTTGAGCAGAAGTTGAATAACGGCTCGTTCCTTGTCGAACTTGCCATAGGAAGCGTCACCTTTCTTCGGCGGATTTGACTTGAATTCCATTGTTATCTACACCGTCATTCAGCATTGGTATGTCAGTTTAAAATAGTGAAAAACACAGTCGGTAAATGTAGTGTCCATAAACAAAAAGCCTTACGGAATAAAAGCTTTTATTTGTGGAGAGATTCAGAAGTAGTATACTTCTGATTTTGTCTAAAGAAATTTCTTGTACGTGTATACTTTTTTCAAGTATACTTGAAATTTCAAGTATACTTCTTTTACGAATATTTCTTCTACTGTGAGGATCGAGACCAACACTTAGTGCGATTTTATTTGATCAGAGCCCGAGCAGTGCTCTAGCCGCAGGGTGTTTCCAAACGTGCGCAAATGACGAAGCCGAAAGTCCATCAGCGCCTAAAGTCCACCAACCATGCTTTTTTTCTGCTTGCTTTTCTGTGTCCTTTACAAGGTCACCTTTACTCACTTTAACTGCTCTTGTATAACTCGCCATCTCCATAAAATTGGTTGTCTAATTGGGATGATGCGCTGCACTGTCGAAGAGCGTGTAGAGATGCTTGGTGGATGAAAATTGCAGGAGTGCAGCCAAGGTGAATCGATCGTTTTTCGCACGCCACCCTGACGTGCCACAGCTTACAGTTTAGACAAAAAATTTGGACCATTTGTTCAAGGTCCTATAACATTTTCGTTCTGCGTTTTACAATTTCAGCATTTCAAATACAATTTCAGCATTTTATTCAATTTCACCATTTATTGTCCAAGTGAGTACGGCCGATCGTTCTGCAGGTTAGCTGTAGTTAAATGTTTTTTTTTTATTCTCATTTCCACCTTTTCAAAGGATGCAGGCATACAAATGCAGTCGTGTGATTGTCAAAAGTCCAAAACAAGAAAAGGATGTGCAAGTTTGCAGAGGGCAGGCTTGACAGTGGTTCCCATTCAGTACCACGCCATTAAAGTGGGCTCTGTCTGGTTCATTTGTTCATTCTGAATGACTGTGTGCCACAGCACAGCACAAAAAAGCACACCATAGAATTTGACAACTTAGGTCAAATGAGTTCACACGAAGTGTTGGTCTTGGTCCATATTGTATAAGTATACTATAAGTTTATAAGTTTATTTTTTACTTTTTACTTTTTTACTTACCATGTACTTTTTTACTTTCAAGTACACAAGAAGTTTACAAAAAGTTTATATTCTATAAGGATACTTCTTTTTTAAAATTTCAAGTATACTTCTGAAATTTGTCAAATAAAAATGAATTCCAAGATCTCACTGCAACTATAGGCATGTCGCTTCGATGCCGGTGTGATATAACTTCAGCTGAAGTGTGGCCATTAGTTCGCTGGATAGCGGGGCGGTAGTTCGGCTATTTACCGCGCCTGGTGACGGCGCTCTAACGTACCAGAAAACAAGAACATGTGTTCCTGTGGTGGCAAGATCAACTGAGAACCTGTTTTCACCTTTTCGCAACGTACACCCAACATCGGCAACATGTCTCTTGTTGCGGTGATGCCTTGGTATTTCAGTCTGAAGCTGGGATAAAAAATGGAAATGCGGTGTCCATTCAGATGAAGCTCATCTGAATGCTTGCTCTTGTTCGGGAAAAATTTTAGCGGTGATATATCAATGTGAAGTCTCGGAAAATCATATTTGGAAAGGTGGTGGCCATTCTTAAAAAGCTTTCGGAATATTCACCTCATTCAGGAATATACTCCAAAACAAAACCTCATTCAGGAAAATACTCAGCAGTAGGATTTCTGTGTTAATTAGGAAAAACAATGGGAAATGTAGTATCCATTCAGGAAAAAGTTTATCGGATTATTCGCTTATATTCCGGTAAAGGTTCACCAGTGATAAAATGTTGGAAAAATAACAATTGTAAATGTGGTGTTCCGAAAAATCTCATCGGAATAAATTGAAGTAAGAAACTCATAATTGGAGATGTGGTGTCCATTCAGAAAACGCTCATCGGAATATTGGCTTTTTTACAATAAACGGTTCAGCAATTGCTATCAAAATGAGGCAAGAAAAACACAACTGGAAATTTAGTGTCCATTTAATAAAAGCTTTCGGAAACCCTAAGGAAATAATTTAGCAGTGGTGTTCAATATAAAGTTGGATATTCACTCTGGCAATGCGAGATCAAAACGCTTTAAACAGGTAGTTATTGAACTCCATCACTCGGCATCCGCTCAGTTTCGAATAGCCCGAGAAACGCCAAGACTGCCATCTTGCGGAGAATCACAGAACCAAGCACGCATGTGGACTTTGTCACAATTACGCGTGTTCGAATATCGAAGAACAGAATATGCCGGGTCGCGTTCTCCCTTTCATAAAAGCTCTAAATGATGTCCAAATGCAATGATTTTGGTGTTTTCGGGTAGCTGAAAGCTTCATCTAAACCTCTTCCACAGGTCGAAACCATGTTACAACGGAAACATTCGCGCAATTGTTGAAAATGTGTGTGGGGGACCCAAACTTTTATCGCACCTTTACTTCAAACACTTTCTCGCACCTTTACTTCAAACACTTTCATTCCCGGCGTGAATTTGAAGTTTTATTCACGAAAGGTTTGAGATTGTTATGCACATGAGGAATTGCCTATCTTTTAGCTTTCTACCACAAGAAGAAACATCAAAATCCGCCACTTGGTTCATGAGGAATTTAAGTTACCGTTGCCAGTGCACAGCCATGGCACAGCGTTCCGACACACTCGCATTGTTCCGAGCTGGCCCAATAACCGAAACAAGTGCCATGTCGCAGAGGATCGCATGAACTAAATTCCAGCATAAATTCGGCATCATCTGCAGCAATGCTGCCGCCGTTAAGTTGAACCACCTCCTGTTAAATGCGTATTGGCGGGGTCTTAAAGATCCCACCAGAGATGCTCGGCAAAATGAAGGAAAAGTTTCTGGAAATGTCCCTCGGTTTCTAACCTGCCCTGGAGTGTTCGGACAGAGCTTCCTGCTGTTGACAGTCTCAAGCAACGATGCCACGACATCATCATCGACATTCAATAGTTCATAAGCGCCACCCCTCAAGCCAGCTTCGCCAATAATACCTAAGAAGCGAAAACGATAACTCATTAATTCGAAAATGTACCTTGGTCATGTTCTGAGTAATCAAGCCATTATCCTCATGCCCATTTTTACATTTTTGACTATCCACTTTGCATTGTTGGAGGTGAATTTATGAATTTTGAGGTTAACTGTTCACAATTTTGCGTGAGAATATACGTTTTCAGGACGATTTACATCATTGATTCCTTGATTACTTTTTCCAGCTCAGACGTTCAAACGTCAGACTTTGCGGGTGTAGTCAAAATATTTTTTTTTTATTTAAGATCCCCATTTCACATCATTAAGAGTGCAATTTCACTTAAAAGAATTATCTATTTTGACTCAATTGTTGTTTCTGTTAAGAAAGTGCTTGCACCAGATATTCATCAAAATTTGTGGGCCATAAAACAGAATTGATAATCACATTACCATCTCTAACCTGGTCTGTTTGTTTTTCCAGTTATTTTTTCATGTGATTCTTTTCTATTGTGGTTTCACCATACCAGTTTTGTGGCAATTCCTACTGTTTTTCCTTTAGAGGGTGGTTTTCTTACGCCTGCATGTGCAACACTGACTTCCCTGGAGCAAATTTTTAAATTGTAAGCATTTTAATTCAGTAAAAGTCAATTCAATTACATTACGAGTACATTAAGGCTCACAATCACTTCCAGAATTTCAAAGTAGTGGTTCTGGTGTTCCAAATTGCCATGCAAATCTGTGATGGTAATGTCGCACTACTCACCTCCGGTGGCAGCAATAATTGTCACAATCTCGAGATTGCTGTGTGGTGGTCCAAGCTCGGCGGCAACACTCCTAACGGAAACAAATTTGATAGACGGGTCGGCAATGGATTCGTCGTACGCCTATAGAATTGGGGGAGAATGGAAATCGCGAAAATGCTGTTACATGTAAAAGGCAGCATTGCGTTTGAAATCCGCGTTTACATAAAATACGGCTCTTTTATGTGCGAATAAAAGTCACTATTGCATGAAAAAAAAGTTTTGGTATGTAAAGTCATTAGGGCGTCAAAGTCACTATCGCACGTTAGAACTGTCGCACGTAAGGGTCCATAAATCAAGGAAAAGTCACTATTTCTGTAAAGTCACCATTGGATGTAACAGTCACCATTGCATTTGAAAATCACTTCCTGTGTCCAGATGTCTTTACCGTGTAAGTAAGCATCGGTTTTAGAGGTAAAAGTTACGGGTGCATAAGTCACAAATTGCATGACTTGACCTGAAACCACAGTTCAGTCACCGCTGCTATTGCGACCATATTCACAGAAATAAAAATTTCGTGAATACATTTGTCATAAACAGCAGCTTTTTGACAATTTTGGTTAAAATAAATCACATTTTAGTCACTTTGTCATTGTTCCGGGTTTTCTATTTGGATACCACCGAAATACTCGCTACACGCGACACGGTAACGAGATTTTTGCCCTTGCTTCCGAAATTAGCATTTCTCGTTGAATTCACTGCCATTAGCAGACATCATACTCATAGTGGATCTTGCCACCAGTGGACTAAATTTAATGAAAGTTTTAACTAAAATCGTCTGGTTGTCCAGTTGTCCATCACACGATTGCAGAAAATGAGATGATTGAAATGAAATGTAAAATACAAATCAAACCAAAATGAAGACAAATAAGAATATCAGGAGAAAAATATCAGGAGATTTATAAGAGTGCTGTAACTGGTTACACCTCGTGTTCATCGGGCGGAATACCAGCCTTCTCTGATAAGATAAAACTCGATAAACAATACACGGTCATTTTCTCCGTGGAAATTCTGAGGGTAAACGAAACTAACGGGGGGACAATCCAGAACCTTTTGCACATGTCTTCAAATCAAGATAACGAAGAAGGGGGACAATCGAGAACCTGCGAAGGCCTGCAAAGGGGACAATCCAGAACTCTGCAGATGTGACCAAAGTACTGGGTGTTTGCGGTGGGTATTTTTAGTTTACATTTTTATTTTTTAGTTTCGGTATTCTTTTGGATTCTTTTTGTTTCCTTATTTTGTCAGTTTGCTCTTTTTGCCCATTTTTTCAGTTTTTTCACCACACACGGGAGCGCATGGAAACCACTGCTGGGCCGAGCATTAGGTTAGGTTAGGTTAGGTTCAGTTAGGATACATTCCGTTTAGGAGGGTTCAACTTAGCCCAACGGAACCTAACCTAACCTGACCTCACCTGACCTCTCCTCCTAACCTAACCAAACCAGACCAAAAGAGAAACTCAAGCAAAGAAAAAAGCCGAAAAACAAAAAACCAAGAAAATCTTGCAACAAAACCAAAGATGTTGACCACCTTGTCCTTGCAATCCATCCAGAAGGGTTCTGATTGACTCATTTGAAGGTTCTCGATTGTCCCGTTCTTCCTTATCTTGATTTAAAGACCGGTGAAAAGGTTCTGGATTGTCCCCCGGTTCTGGATTGTCCCCCCCCCCCCTTTAGTTTCGTTTACCCAATTCTGACTATCGTGCATAATTCCAATTCATATCATTCCCAATTGACGCTACTCGGAGTTTGTCAGAAGCGGGTATTGTTCCCTGTTGACGCTAACGCTTGTCACCAGTAGAAACACTTCCGGAAAATCAGCCTTCTTGTTATGCAGATGCAGTGTGCAATGGGGCACATGCACAAATATGTGAATTTATCTCACGTTTTTACAGTTATTTCCAGTATAAACATGCTTCTAGTTATTCCCAGTTCAACTGCACTGGGTAGTTATTTCCCAGTATAACAGTTCTGAATGGTTATTTATTACCAGTTATACAATACTTGGTAGTTATTTCTGATAAAACAGTACTGGGTAATTGTTCTCAGTGGAACAGTACGACATCTAGCTTTTACAGTAGAACAACCCCAGCTGTTAACATGTTATTGACTGTTGATAACTTTAAGACGAAATCAGTGGAAGACTTTCCATGACCACAGTTGTTGCAGTTGCCAATAAAGTGGAGGTCATTATTATCAGCAGGCAATTCTTAGCACTATCCGAGTAGTCCATATATTGGTATCAGAAGACCATATCACCCGTGTTTACAATGGGACTACCCATTGACGACTCATTAACTAGATCGTTTCGATGAAGTTGCGAAAACCATAGAGAATTCAGCAATGGCTAACCTCGTCCGATATCAAAGAAGCCTGTTCTCGCCGGCGAATTTGATCACTTCGATGAGTTCATCTTTCGTGTAAACATGCCCTGAATTGGTTATCACGTGTTCAAAAAAACGTGTGCAAAAAAACTTAGCATAACAAATGCGATGGAAAAAAGTGGACATTGAGTCGTATTACAAAGGCGATGGATTAAAAGTGGACAAAATTGAGTCGTTCTTTAGCCAATGTCATTCTAGATGTTAGTCATTTAAAATATTGCGATAAAAAAATTCACAGGCTTCCTTTCTTCTCGTGTAACTTGTCAATTATTCTTGGATGTTGTTGAAGACTTCCGAATTATTATAACGTATTTCAACTCGGTTAACTTTACGCATAAATTACTTGACAATTGTTTGATGAAGTTAAGGACTCCCTGTCATTTTTTTATCGTTTCGCTACACTCAGTAAATTTTCACATAAATACTTGACAATTGTTTGATGAAGTTAAGGACTCCCTCATTTTTTATCGTTTCGAACTCAGTAAGAGGTGTTTCACATAAATACTTGACAATTGTTTGCCCTACAGTTAAGGACTCCTTCATTTCTTTTATCGTTTCGAACTCAGTAAATTTTTCGGCATAAATATACTTGACAATTGTTTGATGAATGTTAAGGACTCCCTTCATTTTTTAATATCGTTTCACGAACTCGAGTAAATGTTCGCATACAATTACTTGACAATTGTTTGATGAAGTTAAGGACTCCCTTCATTTTTTTATCGTTTCGAACTCAGTAAATTTTCGCATAAATTACTTGACAATTGTTTGATGAAGTTAAGGACTCCCTTCATTTTTTTATCGTTTCGAACTCAGTAAATTTTCACATAAATTACTTGACAATTGTTTGATGAAGTTAAGGACATTTTATATCGTTTCGAACTCGGTAACTTTTCGCATAATGGACTTGACAATTCTTTAATGTTATTGAGTACTTACTTCATTTTTATAAAGTTTCGAACTCGGTAACATTTCGCGTTACGGACTTGTACAACTCTTAGATGTATAGCTAAGAACTTGCAATATTTTCATAACATTTCGAACTCGGTAACTTTTCGCTCAACGGACTTGACAATTCTTCAATGCTATTGAGGACTTACTTCATCTTTATAAAGTTTCGAACTCGATAGTATTTCGCGTTACGGACTTGACAATTCTTTGATGTATAGTTAAAAGAACTAACAATATTTTTTAACGTTTCGAACTCGGTAACTTTTCGCGTTACGGACAATTCTTTGATTCGCACTTGGTAATTCCATCCGAAACATATGAAACGTTCAGACTCTGTAAAAATAACTACAGGGCTAAACCCGCTATGGGGGGTGTATGTGTTGGAGAGATGGTCCTCGAGCTATTTTCTATCAGCGTCATTGCAAGCCAAGTTGCCCATCTCGAATGGACCACCTCCACCTTTTATTTAGCAACAAAAATTGTACCACACGTGAAATTCTCGTTAACTCGAATTCTGGAAATGTAAGTCAGTTATGTTTAGCGGCAACGATGTTCCAAAATAATCTATCTCTGTCGGAGCCGAGACGACACCAAAACCATGGACAATTCATCAACCTTACCAGTTGGGATAGCAGGATTAGTGAGCAGAATTATCCTCGGCTCGCAATACCTCTGCTGTTCCTCTATTGCAGCTTCCAACGCCGGTCTACCGATTGTCCAACCTGCACTCTCATCAAGAGTAACTGATGTCTGGAAGGAAAAAAGGGAATGGTGGAAAGATAGGGGAAGATAGAAGAGAGAGGGTGAAATGAAGAAAGAGCGAGAGAGAGGGGGTGGGGGACGGATAACAGAAAAGAGTGAGACATGAGGCAGTGAAATCGTCAGAAGTGAGGTAGTAAGGAAATGAGTGAATGATACAGAGATGAACGAGCGGATGGAAGGAGGGACGAAATGAGGGTGTAAGAGAGGTAAAGATGGAGTGAAAGAGAGCAAGAGAGAACAGGACATACAGCCCGGTTTAAAGGACATTCTTGCGTGAAATGTGGCCGCAGAGCCCGCAAGTAAAAGGAAAAAAGCAAGTTCTCCATGCGGCAAAAGCCTTGACATTTGCAGAACACCCAGCTGCTGCATTTTCGATTGGCAAATGACCAGGTCCATAATGCCCTTCAATATATCTTTTTGATAACCTCCTCTCTCCAGGACGAAAACATGCAAGCTTACAAATGTGGGTGCCAAAAAAGGAAACAAGAATTCTACAATTAAAAGTATAAATTGACTTGCAATGCATAGATCAGCACACTGTGCGGCGTTAATGTTCGAATAAATATCAGGAGATGGTAACAGGATTCCAGATCGACGCCCATCGATGATGTTGGTAACCAACGATAAAATATCCTGGAAAAAACGCAAATTATAATCACAATGGTGGCCTTCCTGGGGAAACTAAATTCCTTAGTCGACGGGAAGGAACCCCAGCCTAGCATGCTGGTGCGGGTTTACGCACGGGTTTATAGCTTCTTCCCACAAGTTTAGTTTTATTCAGCATCCAGCCGCCAGTCTAGTTTGGACCATGAAGAATCTTTCTGGAAGCGGCTGGACAGCCTAAATTCGTGGCCGGTACCGCCCCACTTTTTGATTTTTTTCAATTTTCTTGAATTGGCACGTGATAGGTTAGAATGGGTTAGGTTCGGTTAAGAAAGGACAGGATAGGTTCGGAATGTGTTACGAATGGGTTAGGTCAGGTCACGTTTCGGTAAGTCAGTTTATATCGAATAAACGGTGAATGTGATGACGTAGGAATTTGGGACTTCTGGCCGCAAGTATCTTTCTTTTTACCTGCTTGAATATGACCACCACGAAATAAGGGAGGACAAAATGGAAGAAATAAAATGATGCACACTGATATAGACAGCCCGTGAATACTTTGCAACTTTACAGGTACTCCCTCCTTGTCCCCTGCATTTCACGAGGAAAACATTTTTCGGCATTCGTGTCGTGTATGGGCGACCTGTAAGGTGCCCCATACACTTGCTGATTTGCACGCCAGCAAGGGGTTGCACATTGCAGAAATTGGCCCGCCTGCCAGCTGCACCACCTCCGAACACAGTCGCACCATCTTTTTTTCATCACCATCAAGAGAGCGTTATGCAAGGTGGACGCACTGATCGGATTACTGAGTTTCTGTTGGCCGATCAAAAAAGGCAAATGGCGAAGAAGGTAAAAATTGACCTGCTATTGCTGGCATAAGTTGATGATTAACTTTGGCCCATGGCCGGGCTTTTCTGTCTTTTTTTTGCGGGACCAGCTCTCCTTCTGAAACCAGAGCAGGTGCATGGATGTGGATGGCTGGTGTGGAATGAAGGGTGGCGCACACATCTCCGCAAACCGGTTTGCGGAGATGTGAGCGTCGATCGTTTCGCACATCGACAGACGATGGGTGGTCCAGATCAAGAAGACAAAATCAATCGACAAGTTCGTGCTCAGAGGTCGCAGGAAAGCAAATCATGGAAGGATGCTCCTGCAGAGTCGTTATCATCGGACGACAGTGATGCCGAATTGATAACCATAAGCCGAAATCATGGTCGCCGTATTGAAGGCCATGGGTCTTTGGAATTGCTCTAAAGTATCCCCACCAAGAGCTGACGGCGAAACGGTTCTTTGTTGTGGAACATCGGGATAGACGATTCCAGTTATTTGGAACGAGGTTGCATCGGGCACTGCAAAGTGTCAGGCAAGTGGGCAGCCAATAATACCATTGATTATCTGGAAAAAAGGTCTGCCAAATCAAAAACAGTCCCTTTTCATGAGGTCAACCTATCGCACATTCCTTTCGGTGCAGCACCGCTAAAGGTGCTGTTGCGCATGCGACAGATAGCACTTGTGTGCGGCCGGCTTTACGGTCGCCCACACACGACACGAATGCCCATTTTTCTTGGTCTTGGTCAACAAATACATATGCCTGTGATTTAGCTCGCGATTAATGTCTGCAAAAAGGCAAAATTAACCCAACCGAGACATTTCTCTCCATCTCCCATCTGCGGTCGATTAACCAGTCTATTGGCAAAGTGGGACTCGTTTACGAGGGGTCGACATTCGCCGTCAGACAAGAATTGCAATAATGAGTCATCGCATTAAAATAAAAAGCATTCACCAACAGTTTGGTTTCAACAACCTTTGCCGATTACTTCCTTTGCGAATTGAAAGGCCGATCGATACTTTTGGGTACCTAACAGTGTTGCAATGGTGTTGCTCGCCTCATAGCCCTGGATTACAATTAGGAATTGTTCCGGGAGGGTATTTAAGAAATGCAAACCGTTTTGGGCACTTTTCCTTCCAACCAAAAGTAAAAGTTCTGCCCCTCCAAAAACGGGGAAAAACGTTGGAAACAACGAAGAAAGGTCAGATTAGATTTAAATAGGTTAGGTCAGGGCTGATTGGGTTGGTTAGACAGGTTAGGTTGGGCTAGATCAGCTTTATTTTTCACTTTTTCATCACGCGCAAAATCAGGATATGCCAAAATCGGTAGGCATTTCGTAAATATTACGCGTCCCGGGGCTGATCCGAATGCTGATCTGTGTTGCACCGTTTACTGTCATGAGGCTGTACTTTCGTGCATGTTTTTTCAATACGTAACGGCATGTCTTTTTCATCAAGTCAACACTTCACTTTTTGTGCCCATGGAGAAATAGCTTCTAAACATAAAATAAAGTCAAGATAAAGTTAAGATAAGTTATGTTGAGACAACAATAAACATAAAATAAAGTTAAAATAAAATACGCTATCGAAACATAAAATAAAGTAGAACATTACGTTCAATGCTTCTGATGCGCCGTTGGACAGAAATATCTTGGATACGTTCGCCAACACGCCATCACGAGTCCAGAAGTAATCGGCAACGTGATCCCTGATCTCTTTTAGACCACGTGGATCTGTGAGCGAGCCTGGAACGGGAATGCGTGAATTATCGCAAACAAGTTACCCGCTGAATTGTTAATTAAAACACCCACTCACCGCTGAATTCTTAATGTACATAATGACTGTACTTAATTCTTAATGAAGATTCACCACAGGTGCACAACGGAGCCTGCATGAAATGCGGCTTCGCTGTAGAAAAAATGACCAAAATGCTATACTACTTTATAGGGTTGCTTAAAAATGTTTGTTGAAATCTGTCAACAATGAAGCCATTTTGTATTGGTGCCACAAGAATTTGTTTTCAATTTTAAAATTAAAGCATTTTATCCTCAGGTGCTGGTTTCAGTAAACAATAAGTCACGCCACTTTCGGTTGGGTATAATTAATTCATTATTGAATTGCTTATAGAACAAAATTTAGCAATGTTATCAAAATGATCAAATCAGCTTAGGATGGCAGAACAAATTCTGCTATCTTTGGCAATGATTTGCTAATACCAACAAACCATCGTCAAAAAAGTGAACATTTACATCATTGAAAACTTGTACTTTCACAACATAAGACACATGACGCCATGAAATCTGGTAGTTTTCTCAAATGAGCAACGAATTTTTCAAACAAATTTGCAAACATTACATCACATAACATTACATTACTTATCATTTAACACAAACACAAAACATAAACATATTACATGTGTCAATGTTTAAACACATTACATGACACAAAACATCCTTCCATTATTTATCATTAACATATCATTATTTTCAAACAAATAAGCAAACACAATTTACAAGAAACAGCAAAACTTTGATTGGAAACCAGTGCATCAAAACAATTTTTCGGAGCAAAACACTATATCGGAACAAAACAACACATCGGAACAAAACAATATCTCGGAAACCAGTGCATCAAAACAATATATCGGAACAAAACAATTTATCGGAACAAAACAATATTTCTGAACGAAACAATATATCAGAACAAAACAACACATCGGAACAAAACAATACATCGGTAACTATCAAAACAATATATCGGAACAAAAGAATTTATCGGAACAAAACAACATATCGGAACAAAACAATTTCTCAGAACGAAACAATATATCGGAACAAAACAACACATCGGAACAAAACAATACATCGCAAACTTCAAAACAATATATCGGAACAAAACAATTTATCGGAAACCAGTGACTCTGTTGAAATACTCGTAGACGAAACAGCAACTAACTCGACGCAGAAAAAACCTAAAAGTGCTGTTCTGATAGTAGCTGCTCAAAGAGATAATGAGCACCTTGCAGGCAAACTGAAATTGAACAACTGTTCGAACATCGTCTGGCCTTCTTGTTCATTTTTCACTGCTATTTCCGAGAAATTTTACCCATGCTTGACTTTTTACCGGCTTGATAAGCAGCGGGGCACAAACGATAAAAACTAACCGATGCTGCCTCCTGGGAACTTCGGCAACAGCTGGGTTTTGGCTCTATCTTTGATGTCTGCAGGTAAATTTGTGGCAACTTCCGGAAGTATCATCGCTGCCAATAACTAAAATCACGCAATTGGATGAGTTGGGTACGATAAAATGGGCTAAATTAAAGAAGATGCGGCGCTAAAATGGATGCAGGGTATGTGCACGTACTCGTGCAACCCCGCACCGTTCAAACGTGTTTATTTCTCATTTTTTCAAGCGCGTTTTTTCAATGGGAATGTCTTCTTTGTATCTCCAAGCGTGGGGGCCAAGCCTTGACGCCATTGAACTATTAAATGGAAGCTTAACTCGATCCCTTTTCAGATGACCGACGACGTCCCAAGTTTTTCTGCCTGAGACGGGCAAGAAAGCGCTGGCTGCATTGATGGCAATGAGCTGTCGTTTCCAAAGCAAATTTTGAAGCGTAAAATTGAAACTTTGCACACTGAAAGAGGAAAGACGGCAAGTGTCAGTCAAGCGTGGAAATTTCTTTTCAGTCCGACAATGTTCCACTATGATGCAGCAGTTTCAAAACCCGCATTTTTACAAACATTGTGCGCTTGGGATGGGCCACCCTCCATTGATGTTAATGGCGAAAAACGTTGTTTCCGAAACACCTTTCGAGATATCGCGCTTTTAGAAAATTTCTGCAAACCTGATAAAAATTCACAAGTCAATCTCTTCTTATGCGAGTATAACTTGTCAATTCTCTGATGTCGTTGAAGACTTGCTTCATTTTTATAACGTTTCGAACTCGGTAAAACTTTTCGCGTTACGGACTTGACAATTCTTTGATTCGCACTTGGTAATTCCATCCGAAATCCATGAAACATTAAAATTTAAACTCTGTAGGCCCTAAATATGACTCGGGGGCAAAGCCGAAACCAAATCATGGTTTAAATTCAAAAGTTGTCAATCGATTGTCCCGAATGCGTCAGAACGGATCCCAGGCAGTCACACACCATTTGTGCTTCTGCCTTGGGGTGTTTCGTGCAGACAGCAGTCAGCAGGCGGAGATCAGTCAGGCGCACACTGGCAGTCGGCGGAGCTATTGGAACAGAGTTACGTCAAGTTGAGTTAGGTTTGGAATCCGATGGACTCCGAAAAATCACTGAAAAATCTCCCGCAGCGGATGGTATTGCCTGCGCTGTTGGTATTTTGAAGCGTTGCAGCAAGTGTTGGCGGAGACCAGGTAGACAATATAAGAGTAAATCACGTCCCGGAAATAAGTTGAACTAAACGATTTTGAACAGGGCGCGTGATCAACGCCACGACATAAGATCGGGATAGGAAACCAGTGAATTCGGAAAAATCTCTTCCCGCGGAAGGGAAATCCAGTTGGATATTTTGCAGCGTTGAAGCAAATGTTCGCGGACACCACGTTGACTAAAAGCAATAGGCAAGGACAGAAAAAGCGGAGGTAAAACGTAAATGACCCGGCGACGTAATTGATTAATCTATATGAAAGGGACACATTTCCATCTAACCCCATGTTAAATCTTCTGATAAGTGAGAAAAACACTCGGAATAAAGAAAATAGGTTAGGTTGAGTTGGGTGGCAGGTTCGGTTGGGTTTAGTTCGCTTTTGTTTGCTTCGTTGTTCACGTGAAAAGTCGGGAGTTGTCCGAATGAAATACGCGTCCCGGAAGCAAGTTGAACTAAATGCTGCTGCTGACTATAAAGCTTTGCAAAACTCACTTGTCTCAAAGCCGTCAGAGGCTTTTGTCCTTGTGCGTGAGGGTTCTTCATTCCAAGATCAATTATCTTGTCGAATGTAGGTTTCGGACTACCCTGGAAAAAAGCGACAGACGGCAAGCACTACGAGTAAAGCACTACGTGTAGGTGCAGACAGAGAAATGCACCTTTCTCCATAGAGGGCACGGTAACTTACTCTATTTACATATCCGACACCAGTGGCTTGAGGTGCAAGTCACAGGCCCGGAACGATCAAGTTCCGGCATTTAAATTATGTTGGGACAACCAATACCAAATTCACAAAATAGAGAAATCCCAGTTGTTGGACACCCCTGAATATATTCCTTGCATTGTGAAGCATTCGTGAAATGAATGCCATAATTTCTCGGGAGAAATCAAACATGCGAAACTGAAGTTTCCATGTAAAAAATTTGCACAGTGACATTTCCTTTCCTCTTTCCTCCAGGCCAAAAAGCTTGACAGGCGCTCCGTGATCCAGTTGGCAGGTGCCCGGCGACTGGGATAGAACGAACTGAGGCAGAATTGGAAAGAGGTAGAATTTTTCCATCACAACATCTGCTTCCATGCCAAAAATCCCTTCAAAACTCTGCCTTTGTCCAGTTCTACCTCAGTCCACTTCCTTTCCGTTCTATCCCAGTCCCCCGATCCGTTGGCAGAGTAACTGTGAACAACGTTTTCAATGAAACGGCCAGCGGAAAAACGGCTTTCCCGTCGGACAGAACACGATGGCAACTTCCTTTTCCTCGGGAATGTTTTTTTTTTCAATTCCACTCGTAACACCGTTATTCCGGATGTGCCCTAACAGATTCCCCGGTGAATTGCGTTGATTGCTTTGATGATTTGATTTGTGATTTGCATGAGGCTGCCTTTTATTGGTCTGCTGATGGACCCAAATTGAAAACACTCGGCGTCCTTTCATTTGCAGTGCAAACAGGTCTGCCTGCTGTCAACATGATGCGCAGCAAAAACGTGAAAATAAAGTTTCTGACAATCACCGCGCGCACGGCAATTTCTGCTGGGGAAAAAGCAAAAATACTCCGGTTGTGTGAAGTTTTAAATCAAATCAAAAATAAAACAATTGGAATGCGAGGATAAAACCCAACCAGAAACAAGGAACGTTTTTTTTTAATTTGAATGGCAAAAAAATATTTTTGCTAAACGAAAAACGATGCAATTTCCTGGGATCGATCCGCGGTCGTCCGATCACATCACAAAACAATGTCTGCTCAACCAACTTAGCTAACCGGCATTTCTTACTGTAACTGCACAAAATTATGGCCTCCATTTCACGAAGGCCTCCCTGTGCAAAAACAATTTGCTTGCAGCTTCAAGAGTTCAGAGATAATTGTGAATAAGAGAAAGATTGTGTTTCGTTGGAGTAGGTTGGGTCGGAATTGCAATTTACTGCAGCAAAGTATTCGAATTGACTATGAAAGGAGAAAGGCATAGGAGTGGTTAACTCTTGCTGGAGTAAGCTAGTACTCGGAGGTTAGATCAAATGTTGGGTGGTTAATTGGCGTTGATATTTCTCATTGCAACAACGCTCACGGAAGAACGCAGCCGTCTGGAAAAGAAGCAGCGGGACCGGTGACTGGGGCAGAACGAACTGAGGCAGAATTGGACTGAGGCAGAATTTTTGCATTTTTGGAGGCTGATTTTTTTCATTTCTGCGGGTTAGGTTAGGTCAGGTTAGGTTAGGTTAAGTTAGGACAGGTGTAAGCTACCACCTCCAAGCAAAACCTCCCTCCAAAACTCCCTCCTTTGTCCAATTCTACCTCAGTCCAATTCTGCCTCAGTCCACTTCTGCCTCAGTCCGTTCTATCCCAGTCCCCCGATCCAGAAACGACCCTCAGCCTGCGCGAAGAGGCACAACAGAGGCATTTAACTTTGCCAACATCGGGCCCGAAACGAGCGCTATAAGAAAAAACAAGCACGGCTATCTGGTGTTGGTGTTGGAATGGAAAAATACGGCCCAGTGTCGGTTCGTTTGGTTTTTTTACGCTTCTATACTGTTTTACAGTTTTACATCAAAACTAAAATGACTGATAGGTTGTCATGAATGTGCAGTCACTATGGGTGGAATTCCCCTTGGCGTAATTCCCATTGATGAAATTCCCACCCTCCATGGAATTTACACGCTCGTTTACGTCCCAAATTCCCACGTTTTGGAGTGATGCTTACGAGCTCGGACAGCCTGCAAATTTCGCAACTTTTTCTTTGCCTGCGACAAATAAAATTGCGATAGGTCCAATGGACAACACTAAGGTAACAACTAATGTAGTTACCTTTTGAAAACGATCCATTCAATTTTAAGAGTTTGTCTGATCCAAATCGCGAGAAGAATGAGTCGTTCATTCCGGTCTCACAAGAATTGTGAGTTTTGTCAGGTCCAAATCGAGCGGAGAATTACCCGTTTTGTCCATCCGAATCAAGCCCCGAAATGGCCATTTTGCCCAATCAAAATCGATCCTGAGATTGGGCTTTTGACTCTTTACGTCGGAGCCGATTTTTTGTCTTCAATATATTGGAATTCGGAACTAGAACTCGAAGGTAGTAAAAACAATATTCGTAAAACTGCGAAACTGATCAAGTTTCTAGCATTAAAATACTCACGTTTACTAGTTCCCATTGAGTAGCAGCAAATACGGCATCCAATTGCGTGATGTCAACAGCTGGCTTGCAGTGCGGGTTAATGTTTTCCAAGGTCAGCACGGGAGGGGGTAAAATAAGTGTTTCGTATGCTGGGGGTAGCTCACCGCCTACTGATTCCTGCGGTAAGTCAGGGATGCCGTAAGCAATTGGTGGAATTGGCCGGTATTGTTCATCCTGGCCAGAGGAAAAATGCAAGCAGACTGCAACTGCGATCACTTTCAAAACTGTAGAAATCATTATTTCTGCACCTGCACGTCGTTGAAATGTATTATGCGTAAATGCCATTTAGTCATGTACCTAAAATTCAAGGTAACAGTTCGGAATACCTGTCGACATTGAACTGAACGAGTTATCACATTTGCTCTGTGATACACTTGAAGCTAACTAAACCTAACCTATAACCTGACCGAACCTAACCTGTCCTAACATACCTATCCTAACCTATCCTGTCCTACCCACCTCGTCCTAATCTTCCCATCCAATTTTGGCTGCTTGAGCGTATGTGAAAACTCGTCCAGTTCAGCTTTTTTCAGATGTCGGCAGGTATTCCGAACTGCAACCAAATTCAAGACGAAATTCTTATGACGGAGAAAATGACACCATCCAAGTTACGACCAGTTAAACGTTCAACAAATCGGGCGCTAATTAAAATAATCTTCATAACACAAGATGTTGTGTGGCGATATGTTACCAAGCTCCTCTTCAGTATATCGCATCCAAAGTATTTCTTGGATTCTCGTACACTCACGGGAAGTTGCAACCTTTGCCGTCGCACATACACCCCGCGACAAACGTATCTTGTCCAAAATGCTTCGATTTCAGCAATTAATGTTAAAGCACAACTCCGGCGAATTTCACCATATGTCTCGAAAATTCTATCCCTTAACACAGATCCTGATCGACGTGAAACATTTTCTTGCACAGCACACAACCACAAGTTGGAGGTTTTCGCAAAGAAACGGCCTCTTCGCAGGTGATATTCCAACATCCCTGGAATATGGCATTATTTTCCTCTACGCTGGTAACAAGACCAACTTTCCAAAGACACTTTTGCAGAGTCGTGCACGAGACGCGTCAGCAGAAAAAATACATAAAATTCCGTACGTTTTTAAGCTTTTATATCTGTGCAATTTTTCTGCCGAAGAAGCAATCGTAAACTGAGCATTTTTTGGCAATTTTGTGAAAAACTTTACCATCCGACTTCGCCCATTTTGGGCCTGCGGAAGCGTGTTTCTGGCTGTAAAGTACTGTTCCAAATGTGGAATAGCTTCGGCTTCGCATGACTTGATATTTTTCCCCAGATGTTTCAACAAAATTTAAAGTTTCAATATTGGTGTGATAAATTTGTTTCAATAGAAAGCAAAACAAAAAAGGCAAGAGGAACGAAGTGAAACCATAAGGAAGAGAGGGTGTGGGGAAGGCACCGAAAGAAACCAAGGCAAAGGGACGTGAACAGGAAGGGAAGCGAAGGGGAAAGCAATGGGAAGCGGGGGAAACCAAGGGATGGAAACTGGGAATGAAGGCAGCGAAAGTTAACCAAGCAAGTGAAGTGGTGAGGAGGTGTTGCGATTGCTGCGGGAAAACGAGGGGAATCGAGAGAAACAATAAGGTATGCAAAATTGTACCCTGGGAAAGAAGACAACGAAGGGAAACCAAGCCAAGAAAGAGAAGCGGAACGGAATTGCTGGGCCTTTGCAGGCCAAAAATGGGGGGCATGACGCGGAAAAATTCCCAACTTTCCAATTGGCAACAATCTCTTTGGCAATGGACCAATTGGCAACATCGTTGTAATATTTCTTAATCTCTAACGACAGCTCAAATGTTTCCGATGTTTAAGTAGTCATTTTATCATTTATCTGTCTTGTGTCTGTTTTGTCATTTCAAGCACTTTCACACCACCAGTCATATCATTCAAAGCGAAAAAATATTTCAATAACAATAGGCATTTGTAATTATTATACTATCAGGACCGGGCAATTAAAATCATTAGGTCAAAGGATTGCTTGCTTTTTCCTGCAAGGCGCAACAAAAGAGGCCAGCAGGAGCGGCAGCGTTGTCTGCCGCAGGTTTCGAAACACGGAGTTATCAAAAGTCCTCGAACATGGGCGATATTTTGAAGTACTGTTAACACAGGGGCCATCTAATTTTAACAGGCCTTGGTGCAATTTCACGCCTCACACGAATGTCATGATGCTTTGCGGCGCATGCTGCCTTTGGTTCCAAATGGCGCCTGAGTTAAAAATGAACTCCGATGTTCGAAGACATTTGATGTCCCAAATATTTAATTTTGTATAATTTGTGGAATTTTCCACTCCTTTGTTACACATGCGTTGGTAGCACTTGTTTACATTTAACTTTACCAACTGCAAAATCTCGACAAATTACGCACAGAAAATTGTTTTTTTTTTCTGTGCAATGTTTTTTGAACTCCAATTCTCAGCAAGCAAAAATATGCAAATGAAGTGAAAATGTTCACAGTGAAAGCCTGTCAAAATGGGGAAATCAACAGATTACCATTTAGCTGCGAACTGCAAAATGACTTTAGCACAAAATATAAAAATACCTAGCAAACCAAGTGTGAGATTTAATGACGAGCTCACATCGCTCTGCCTCTCATTTGCAAGCTCATCAGAAGAACAGCAAAATTAAGATATACCACGCAGTCCAATCTTGTACTTGGTCCGAAGAAGAGGGTCGGATTCTTTGATCCGAAAAACGTCAAGATCGAATGGCGCTAATCTCGCAAACTTTTCACCAAATACAAGTAATATTGACCTAACCTCACCTAACCTAACCTATTCTTTACACTATCCCAACCCAACCTAACCTATCTTAACTTATTCTAACCAATTTAAAACCATTTGGACTTGAAGTTTTTCGGACCAGGTATGTTCTGCCGAAGAAGAAAGTCGATTATACTCAGACATTCAAAATACCCGGGCCATAGGAATCACAGTTTCGCGGTTTTGAGCGGTTTGTTTCTTTGTTCAAATGCGCTTTTCCGTCCTCCGGTTTTTCTCATCCTGGCAGCCAAACACTGCTATTGTTTGTCGCAGTTATCGGCACTGTTCCGGATGTTGCGTCTGTTCGGCCAAAGGAAAATGTTGCATTATCTCTTCTGCTTCTGAGAGGATGTGATGAGACATTCGAAATGGAAAATGAAAGGCGCGGTCGCTGAATCGAACGAAAAGATGAATTTCTAGTTTCGTTGTCAATACACCGCTGTTCTGTCAGCACAATTTTTTTTCCAATCCACTTCCGCGGACCAGGAGGTCGCAACAGCCAATCACGTCGTCTCAAATTGTGACGTCATCAATTTTGGGATTTTTGCATTGCCACCGCTTTTTGCCATTTGGCATGTTTGCCACCGCTTCACAACTCTTTCTGGGCTTGCAATAGGGTTAGGTCACGTCAGGTTAGGTTAGGTTATATCAGGTTAGGTTTGGTTAAGTTAGGTTTTGAAAATTGGATGTTGAAATTGGCTGGAAATCCCAACAACCAATCAGAGACGCGCATGCGGAAGTGGATTGGAAAAAAATGTGCGTTTCTTCATCCGACCTCTGCATTTGCAAAACAACAACTGGTTCAGCTGCGATGTCGAATACCGTTTCATTTTCAGCTGGGAAAGGAAAAAGGAGTTCACGGCGTGAGCCGAGTTCAGCGCAAGCAGGTGTGATTTGCTTGAACTTTTGACCACCCCTATAGCCCTGGTATTCAGATTGGCTCCGTGTATGCAAACCAGTGTTTCTGGAAAGCGACGTGTCCGGTCATTAGTTGATTCAAGCTCTGTTCAATCAACCATGCAACACACAACGCAACACGATCTCCATTATGAATATAATCTGATCTCTGCACTGTATAAGCTGATGACCCTGATCACCTATTACCGACATGGTGGCTTATTTTAAACAACAATAGTTTGCTAACATAGCTCCACTGCATTCTTTTCTTTTAGCATGCAAAAACAAAACAACACAGATGCCAACCTCGAAAAAAAAATCAAAAACAAAATTTTGATATCCTGAAAACAGTAAAAAAATAAAAGTCAACATGGAAGGAGAAGGTAAAATGTTTGCCTGAAAAAAGAAAATCCTGAGTTGCAGCAAATATGCAGGGCTAATACAGAATAAAATAAAGTCATAAAAGTTTTTCTGGAAAACAAACGACGAGAATTTCTGTTTCCCTGAAACACCGCAAAATTTGAACTGGAGAATGTGCATTTTATTGAAACTTGAAACAACATATTCAACAAGGAAAAGGAAATCAGAACAGGAAGAGATAGACAGCGTGGAAAAAGTCCAAAGATTTTTTGGAAATTGGTGAAAGATTTTATGATCCAAAAAAAATTATGCTCCTAAGATCAGTGCATCAGACAGAGAACCCGGAAAAAAGCTTGGTGGCTAAAGAAAAGAGAGATGGCAAAAATTCTGAAAAATTTTCCCATGTCTGACGAGAGAAATTCCATCGAATTTGACTTTTCGGAGTGATACAATTGCAGAGGTTTCACGAAACCGGGATCTGCAATCGGCAGGGTCAATGTATGTTCTAACGTGTTGGCGACCTAGGAAGGTAATGGCGTTCCTTTCTCTGATGCTTTGAGGAGGAAGGAGAAAGTGACAGATGTCTTCACGGTAGCCTATTTGCTTTATCTTTAACTTAACTTGTGGTTATAACGAGAGGCATAAGATAGGGTTTGAAGAAAGGTTTTCAAATCGGGGAGGTGAGGGCAGCCAAAGAAGGTCCGGAAAGCGTATTATTTTATTGATCTATAGGTACGAATCGCGGGACATATTATTGATCTATACGAATCGGTACCTTTCCCGCGACTTTTCGCAAAAAAGCAAACAAAAGCTAACTTAACCCAACCTGACCTACCTAAACCTATCCTAACCTATTCCAACCTGACCTACCAACCCAACATATTTTCTTTATTCCGAGTTTTTTTCTCTCACTTTCTGTGTGTCGGAAGTTTCATGGGGTTAGATGGAAAAGTGCCCGGATAAATCAATTACGCGTCCGAGAAAGCAGGGAAACCAAAAATTCATTTTTTCATTCATTCAAAAAATGGAAATATTTTGGAGCTTCTTCGTCTGCTTGCAAGAGAAGAGAGAGCTGAAGCCAAGTCCATAATTTTATCATTTCCGAAGGGCCGTCGAGTTTTCCAAATCAGAAAAGCACTTAATTAAATTTAATTAATTTACTAATTAATTAATTGATTAATTATTAAATAACTTACTTACTTACTTACTTAATACTTTACTAATTAATTTAACTAATTATTTAATTAATTAATTAATTAATTAAAATTAATTAATTTAATTAATTAATTAATTTTTTTTTCTTAATTTAATTTACTTTCAGTGGCCAATGTGCACAGTGATAAAATTCAGGGGGTACCGGCGGTAAGGTGTACCACTATTTCTTTTTGTGGGATCTCAGCGCTTAAATGTCATGCCGACAGACTGCCGACGACATTGTGCAAAATCGGCTGGATGCTTTGCCGATGGTTTACCGATCGTTTGCTGGACCATCGGCGGATGTTTCATTTTCAACGTCGGGCCGACGTCCATCAATCGTGTCTTGCCGACGTCGGCCCGAACAAGGTGTGTGCCGCCTTCGTTTGCATTCGTGCACGGCGAGGGTCGGGAAACTTTGGTCCGAAAAACTTTAAGATCGAATGGCGCTGATCCACAAAATCTTCACCCAACCGAAAACCCAGTTTAAAGCCATCCGAACGTAAAAATTTCGGACCATGTATGCTCCCCACGGCGTTGCTGAAGCAATCAACTTCGATATCACACCATTTTGCATCCGAAATTTCGTTTTTCTCATTGATGCGACCTCTATTACGCGTTTACTTACCTTTGCTTCTTACCTGGTTCTAGGAATGAAAAATTAAGGAAATGCTAAGATCAACGTTCAACATTTCTTGTCGAAACGGATATTCGAACTATTTTAACTATGTTGGGGGCCACAGGCAGTAAAAGCCATTGGACGTGGTAAACCCCGGTCAGGCATGCATCATTTTTTTGCCTCGGCAATTACCACGACAACAATCAAGTCGTCATGTTCTCTCACCGAGGCAGCATGCATCTTTTCGGCCAGCGAGGTGAACGGATAAGTCAAACATAGGTACGGCGCATAGAAACCCAAGGAGGGTGCAGTCAAAATGGCCGTAACAGAGCAAGAAAAAAAATGAAATAAATGAAACAATAATTTTTCAATGCAACAACCAACCAGGTCATTGTCAGAGATGCAAAAGAAGGAAGCAGTGAAGATGGTATCTCGTCAGCAGCATGGTCCAAATTGTGTAGGTAGTTCCGCACCATATGATGAAAGAGCAGCCGGGTATCCGTCAGAGATGAGAGGCAAAAACAGCGAAGGTGATATCTTGCCAACAGCATGGGCCAGATTGATCAGATCCGAAGCATAACACAGCAATTGATGCAAAGACCATATCGTCAGAGTGAAAAGAACACACCGTTGCATCGAACTAGTCGAAATTTTGTTGAGAATGTCGAAGAACAAAACCAGTTCACAAAAGCGACAAATTCACCAATAGGTAAAATCATGAATCGAAGTAGGTGGGTACCTAGTGCAAAGGGGTAGTAAAAGAAGGGGAAGAAAAAAAGGCAGCATTAGACAAACTCTGGAGTGAAAATTGAAAAACCAGACATGGGGGAGGGAAGATCCTATCTACCATCGAGCCACTTAAGTTGAAGATAAAAGTGGCCTTGGTGGGTTGAAAAAACTGAGAGCACCTCAACAGGTAGGAGCTGCTCGCCAACGGCCACACTGTGTCGTCTCCCCTCGGTACCCCTATTTTGCAAGGTGAAATCGCACCGAACCGAAAGACTCAACAATGACAGCCATCAGAAGGCCACCCCCACATGTGTGAGGCTTCCACCTACCTGTATATGCAAGGAGAAAGATTTATGCATTGTCAAGGGAGGACATCTTGATCTGTATGAGGGTCAAAAATTTCTTTTCAGGCGACTTCAGCATGTCATGGGAAATAGCAAGGCGGTTCCACAGAAACATGTATTTGTTCAAGAAGGAATACCTATCCACATTTTTTGATAGAATGGGTGGTATAAAAGAGACAAAGTCACTGGGCCTGGTGGTCCCACAGTTCGGGAGAAGCGAGCCACCGCATTCTGCCCAGCCACCCTCCCCTGTGATGCATTTTCGAAAGGTAATTATTCCTCGGAGCATTCTTCTCGTAGCGGGTCTCCCAGCCAAGTTCCTCCCTTAGCAAGGACACACTGGAGTGGAAAGAGAAATCACCGGTGACAAACCTCACTGCCCTGCGCTGAACAGCCTCAATTGCATCAATGTGGCAGTGAAGATGAGGATCCCAGGTTGTAGTTGAGTATTCTAAGATAGAGCGGACTACAGAGAAGTAAAGTATTGACTTGACCTTTCTGGAGGCATGGGAATAATGCCGGATAAGGAATTTGAGTTGGTTTGATGCTCGTTTGACAATGTGGGTGATGTGTGGGCCCAGTTATAGGGAAGATATTTCTGAAGCGAAAACCACTGCGGAAACAGGAGTCAATTTACGTGAGCTATCCGCCCGCCCACCTATAATACTCGCACTTTAAGATTGAATTAAATATCAAGATGTTATGCAGCTATCTACGATTCTTTAAAGATTCCCAGCCCAGGTCAGAGATCTTCAAATTCACTCATTCCAGTCAAAGTGACACATGACAAATCCTCACCTTTGCGCTGAATGGATTCCAGCTTACTGAGATGATGCCTGCGATTTTGATGCAATGTTGCGGCAGTATTCCCAAACCTCGCTTCAATCTTGTGGCAATGTGGCAGTAATTGTGCCGAGAGACAGGTCGCCTCAATATTGAGGCGATATTGTTCCTTCGGGTTGAAAATTTGCATGGTTGTTGCATTAACGTTGCCCCAATAGTGAAGCCACATTGCCGGGCAATATTGGCCAATATCGAACAATGGTTGCGGTGGCAATATTGGTCCAAGATTGGCGGCAACATAGACCCGATATCTGGGCGTTCTACAGGCAATATCGCGCCAATATTTTGTGTTGCTTGAGTTCGGGGGAGTTGAAAAGGATCCCAGACAGTTCTAGAATGCTCAACTATTGAATGATTATATCGATGTGAGAAAAGGATGAGAAAAACCGCTTCAGTCTGAAAACGACCAAAATAGAAAGAAAACAAGGAGACGATTGGTCATCACAATTTGGCCCCCAGTTTTTTTCGTTTGCCTGTTTGCATATTCTCATCCGTCATCGCAACTCCATGTTTTCCCGCCAATTGGCTGCAATTAAATTGTGTTTTGCTTGCAGATCTTTGCAGACAGTCGCCCGCGACGGCGAAGGTCGATAAAGAGCCATCATGCTGTTCCTGTTCCCGACGTTGGTGTTACTGTGTCCTCGTTTGACCGAAAACCAGTTGTTTTCTTGATCATCGTGGATTCATCTGGCACTCTGGCAGAACAAAATTTGCAAAAAAGTGACGTGTTTGCTTTTTTGACACAACAGCGCACTGTTTTTCAATTTTTCTGGACAAGACAAGACGAAAGGTATGATGCCTTCTTTTCGGCAAAAACCCACAACCCAAAATTTACTCTCGACTACAAAGACAAAACAATTGAAAAAAAAACGTTCACTCACTCACAA
>JASGXE010005445.1:0-29216 GCA_030068105.1 Sinentomon sp. SZTP_YWyxl
GTTTTTTAGAACCCAATTTCCCAAAAACGGAGAAACTCCAAAACCCCCTTTCCCCTTTTCGGCACCCCCAATGGCGGTTCCCGGAAATCGCCAAGGAATTTAGGGTTCAAGGCCCAATCAAATCCTCCAGGAACACCGAAGAACCAATGCCTGCTGAAAACGCCCCTTCCAAAACCCTTACCCCTTCCCGGGCAGAAACCCCCCTAAAACGGGAAAAGCCAAACGGATTGGGGTTTGGTCGGATAAACTTCTGGTTTTTATGATCGGAAATGAACAAATTTGAATTTAAAAAAACAGGCCCTCCAACACGTTCCGGGATTAATGCCGCAGCCCTTTTTAGAAAAAAACCCCTCCCTTAACAAACCCCTTTCCCAAAATGGAAAATTTCCCCCCATTGGCCAAAAACCGGAGCCCAGGCTCCAAAACCCATTCAATTGTTTGGCCATTTTGCCTTTGGCCAGGTTCGCCTTGGCGGAATCCCTTAAGGAAGATTTAGGGAAGGCAGGATGGCAATCCTCAAGGTTTCAACCCCCAGTTGCTTTGTTGTTCCCTACCAAAGCCGTCCTCATTCCTGGCATAAGCCTACCAATTGGAAAGGGCCGAAACGCCCAAAAAACCATTATTTGGGGTTTTTTGTTTAAAGCATTAATGGTTAAATTTTGGTGTGATCCCTGAAATAAAACAAAATGAATCCAACCCAAAAACAGGTTTAAAAAGTTACCAACAATCCTGCCCCTTCGAGCAATGGGCCGTTCCGGTTTCGCCTTTTTTTGGCAGGATTTTAAGGAAAACCTGCCCTCCTAATAACCCAAAGGGCACCTTTTCGCAATTGGAAAAAAACCTTCCCCCCCCTTACTTGGGCCCCGTCCTTTAAATCTAAGCCCAGTACAAACTTCAATATGGCTTCTAAGATCTCTTTACCCCGGTGCTTGCCAAATTCACTATTGTTGTTTTGGTTTTGATGGAACGGAAGCAGCCCGCTGCGAAACTCCCCTCAATTGGGTTTAACCATTTTCATTTGTTGTTGTTTCCCTAACCTTGAACAATTTTGAACGAGCAAAACATTGTCAACACTTCAAATGTAGCTTTGTTGAAAAGAGTTTCTGCTGGCTGCGGCTTCAAACGAGTGAAGCCTCATCATGCGTTGCTCCATATGTACAGGGTGAGTCACCGATATTGTTTTTTTTTTCGATCGAAGTTTCCGCGAAAACGGCTGCACCTACAATTGGGGTCCTGCACTTATTCGCCTACGGCAGGATTCGCCTATAGGCAAATCCTGCCAAAAGATGACTCATGAGCAGAACCGGTTATCTGGTTATACTCCATTGTCTCTTGAAGGGGTTGGCAGGATTCGCCTACTCCGGATGGAACTGGTTGATACCACCGATGACTCATGTTTTGGTTGGACTCGAGTGTTTTGTTTGTGATTTCACGGGATACAGGGCACGTCAAAATGTTGAACCATAATGTCTGAAAGTGGGGTTCAAACAAAAAACAATTTCCTAAGCTAAATCAATGTATTTTATTGATACGATCTGTCAAGAGAAACCTTTGGCCAATTGGTATCGGCTGATGCAGGAAGTGCAGGACTGTTTGCATTTGGTCAAGGAACAACAAAGACAACTGGGTTGAAACTAATGAGGACGCTGCGCATGCGGGCTGCTGCGTTCCCATCAACTCAATTCATCTATAGTGATTCTCGCAATGCGACCTGGCGGGTAAAGAGATCTATAGAATGGTCAAACATATTGAATGTTTGTAGCCTGGGACTCAGATTTTAAAGGACGGAGGACAAGTGAGGGGGAGGAATTTTCCATTGCTTGAAAAGAGTGCTTTTGTTATAGGAGGGCAGTTTTCTTAAGTACTGCAAACAAAACGGCGACAATCGACGGCATTGCAATCGACGACAGATTGTTGGTCAGCTATTTAGAGACCTGTTTCTTGGGTTTGATTCACTTTGATTCACTTTGCAGATCATCACAACATAATCATTGACATGCTTTATAACTGACGAAACGCCCAGTATGCGTTGTGGCGTTTTCGGCCGCTTCTCACTGTAGGCGATTCATGCCACGCAATGAGTCACAGCTTTTGATAGGCGAATCATGCTACGCATTGAGTCGTCGGTGTTGAACCTGTGAGGATTTGCCATCTGCCTTGAACCGGCTAAATCTGCCGTAGGCGATTCCTGCCATAGGCGAATCCTGCCATAGGCGAAAACTGCCGCCACCACAATTGGTGCAATGGAGGTTTTGGAGCCTGGTTCTCTTGCGCTTCGTTTGGTTCCATTGGGTTCTCCCAAATTGACACCCCTCCACCCTTTTTGGGGAAGGGTAGTTAGGGTTGTTTTCTAAGCTGCGCATTATCTCCGGAACTGTGCTTCGGAGGTCCATGGTTTAAATTACAAAGTTGTTCATTTCCTTGATCATGAAGGCACCAGAAGTGATCCGACTCAAATCCATCCGTTGGCTTCCGTTTTAGGGGTGGTTTTCTGCGGGAAGGGGTAGAGAGGTTGGAGGGGCGTTTTTTCAGCAGGCATGCGTTCTTCGTGTCTCGGATGATGGGGCCTGAGACCTCAGTCTCCTTGCGATTCGGTGAAGCCGCATTTGGGGTGCCTGAAGGGGCAAAGGGGTGGATATGGAGATATCTCCGTTTTGCGGAAATTGCGATCGTAAAAAACCAACATTCGAGGTGACTCACCCTATATATCGAGTGCCCGATAACAGCCTGATGGCATTTCGTCACACCAGAACTGTTGGAAGTTTGTGTGGGATGTTGACTGCAATGCGAACAACACTCTCTGTTCAACCCGAGCCCCATAAGAGCTCGGATAGTTCCCCAGAGCGATATGGCAAAACATTTTAACTAAATCGGCAAAACATTTTAACCAAAAAAGCCACAGATTCTCTGTGATAACAAATGAACCGCGATTTCTGCCCATCATTGAGCCACAGATTCTCAGTGATAACAAATGAACCGCGATTTCTGCCCATCATTGAGCCACAGATTCTCTGTGATAACAAATGAACCGCGATTTCTGCCCATCATTGAGCCACAGATTCTCTGTGATAACAAATGAACCGCGATTTCTGCCCATCATTGAGCCACAGATTCTCTGTGATAACAAATGAACCACGATTTCTGCCCATCATTGAGCCACAGATTCTCTATGATAACAAATGAACCGCGATTTCTGCCCATCATTGGCTTGGACCTTCTCAACGAAATTATCAGAAGTCCAATATGCTGGAATACGAAGTTTGCGAAGAATGCGAAGTACGAAACCTATGCTTTCAATGCTGTACTAAGTTTCGCAAAAACGTGTGTTTTTCCGAACATCAAAAGGAGGCAACTGAAAATATGATTCTCGTTTTCCTCTGGAAGTTTATCACCCGACCTGCTGTTGATTTCGTTTTGCGAGTTGGCATCTTGTGGGAAGAAAGTCTTATAAAATAGGCTTCAGATCGTTTCCAAAACTTCTTGAGAATGACTTTTCTGGAAACAGAGAAATTGTGAGAAGTATGCATTCTACGAAGACTAATTGACTTTAAAAGAGACATGAAAATAAGCCAACTCTTTGGAGGTTTCTGACCGGCATTGTCATTTGAACACTTTGCCAGCCTTGAAAGTTAACAGAACCGAATCGTCTTGAAAACCCGTGAACTACTTCAATATAAGATATGGCGATTCAAAATTTATGTCAAATACAGGATATATTTTTCGTGTTCGAGTAGGCTAAATTCATGCCATAGCTGTTTTTGAGAAAAGTATCCCAAAATATTTTCAAAGGAGCAGTCATTGCGTTCAACCCATTTTGAAGTAAAAACCGTTGGTGATTAAGAAGGGCGATTGAAGTCAACAGAATTCATGATTCTGCCATCATGCGGAACCAGGTGTATGTATACGAAGAAAGAGATTGAATCAATGAGCTCTTTCAACATGCAAGAATTTGAATAATTAAGGTAGATGATCACAAACCAAAACGAGATTTGAGATGAAGACAAGAATAGAAGACTTTAGAATTAAGAATAGAAGACAAGAATGGAAGACCACAAGAAGAAGACTTTGAATGTCTATTCAAAGTCATGCCATATGTAATACAGCACTGCAATTCCCCAATTGCATGTAATACAACATTGCAATTCCCCAAAAAGAACTCCTCCCCTCGCCTCTGTTCAACATCCTTGCAGAAGGTGAAATTTATGCCGGAGAAGGTGACAATCGGATTTTTTTGGTGAGAACCATGTCTCTGTCAAGAAAATCACCGAAATATTACACTACTTAATGAAATGAGAAAAATCCTGTTGTTTTCACATACGAGTATGTTTATGGACTATTATCACTCCTTAAAAGTATTCGAACATATAGGAGTTCATTATTAACTCAGGCGCCATTTAGAATCAATGCAGCATGCGCCGTTAATCATCATGACACTCGTGTAATGCGCTATTGCACCAAGGTCTGTTGAAATTGGATGGCCTCTGTGTAAACCAGTTTACTTTCAAATATCGCCAAAATGTTCGAGGACATAAGCTCCGTATTTGATATGAAGTTCACAACAGCCTTTTCTTGATTATTCATCCATAGAAATGGTGAGGAAATTTTCAGTTCTAGCAGCTTCTGCCACAGCTTTCTTGTTTGTACTGATATATCTCCTATCTATCGACTTGGTCGAATTCTCGTCTTCATCTGCTCGCTTGCGACATGGCAACGAGAAATTAAGTTTTGGTTAGTATCAATTTGACGTTGAGAGAGTACATAGACAACATAAAAACATAGAGTAACACAGAGATAGAGTATCATTGTCCAGGACCTTGAACTGGAGTGAGCATATCAGCACTGTTGTCAACAAAGCCAAGGCTGCTTTAGAAGCTTATTGCGCCGGATATCCGACGCAATCTGTCTCACACAAAAAAGGGCATCAAGTTAATGGCCTATAAAACCACTGACCTGCCTATTCTCGAATATGGGTGCTGTGCCTGGGATCCCTTTCTTGTGAGTCACATTGACGCTCTTGAAAAGGTCCGGAGAAGTGCTACCCGTTTCATCATGAATGACTACCGCATTCACATCCAGTGTAACGGCTATGCTTGATGACCTCGGGCTCTCACCCCTCTTTCAAAGAAGGTCGCACAGACGCCTTTACACTTTGAAAAAAATCCTTAGGGGTTCTTTGCTCATTAATCTTCCATGTGAAATACGAGCGAGCCAGTTTAGTAGTAGCCGGTCTCATACCAACAAATTTTTGGTTCCGACGATAAAGTTAAACGCCCACTTTCATTCTTTTTTCCGAAAACCCTTCGGGAGTGGAATACCCTCCACAAGGACTCTAATTTCATTAGAAATCCTCCTGCTCTTTTTTAAGAGTTCTACATCACAGCTCGATCTTTTGGCATTGCGCTTTGATTGTTCATTTTTGCCATGAGCTTTTTTTCTCTCGCTCTCATGTTATGTTTTTGATCATTCGTTTAATTTCCTTGTTTTTTTTTCTCCTCGTTTGTAATTCAGTGTGATTTTGTATATTTGCATTTACATAGCAAATTTCAAATATAAATTACAATAATTTCATTCCCAGACAATCTCTTCAGCTTCATAACGATCAATTTTAAGCCTTTTAAGATAAGACTGAACCAGAGGCAACTTGATTGCACTCTGCAGCAAATAGAGATGTGCATTGCATTCTGAGTTTTTCGTGAACCTTTTTAAAGGTTTTGAAATGGCAAGATTTTTTTCTTACGGATGCTTCAAAACAGGACTCGAATACAGCGGCATTTCTTCCCCAGCCTCTTGGAAGTTGGGAAAAAGAGCTTATAGGTACAGTATTTTTAATTTCTTGTTTTCCTTCAGAATTCGCAAGTTGAGGGCCCAAACAATGGAGTTATTCAATTCGCGTTTACTCCCAATAGAACTTTCTGTATGTCTGAATACAAGTTCCAACATGTAACTATTGTCTACATGGAAAATAGTTCTCTTAGTGTCTGAATACATGTATTCATATCCGAAAAGCTCCATTTTGCATCATTACTCGCACCTTAGATCATATCAAATGCTAACGCCGAGTAGTCGTAACCTGAGAAGATCGTAATTTCGTGATGTCGTCAGCAATCAACCACTTAGTAGATATAGGCTCGGCGTGTTGAGCCCGCACCCGCTGGTCTACGAGGGTCGGTCAAGTTCTAATGAGAATTACCAAGAAGGGTAACGGTTTCAGATCCGGTGCTGTACACACTAATTAATCGGTATATGTGTAGATATACCTGGGGCAGTGAAATACTTCTGACATACCCTGAACTCTTTTAGAAGCCGTGAAGGCAGCAGTCCTCAACTTTGTCTTTTGACCATGTTTTTGACTGCTTTTTCACATCGTCATCGCTCTCAAGACGATTTCCGCTTTGCCTCCATGATGAAAACCAATCTTCCTGCACCTAAATTTCTCGGTCTAGCTATACATATAAACTGATGGTCTTTCACCATGGCACACAAAGGCATGCTCACATTAACGAGAATGACTTTTGCACATTTCAGAGTGGGAAATCGAATGACTGCACAATGGCCAAAACCCGCACCAAAATCATAGATGCGTCCATTCCAAGGTCTCCCGCCTGTCCAAACGGCACTTAAGCACGTATACACTCTTCAAATTTAGCCAGCATTCCTAAAAATGAACAAAATGCGCAGCTGTCTTAAAGTTTCATTCAGATTGGATAAAGTTTGCTGAGCCATTCTCATTGGAACTTGACCGACCCTCGTAGACATGTTCCGCGTTTCATTTTGCATTTTAAACTTTTTAACTTTTTCTGGTTGTACATGACATTTTAAAACCAACGATTGATCCACTCGTATGTGTCGGATTCCTTCCACCACAAACTTCGTGGAAGGTAATGTTTGTGTTATTCTCAAAGTGCTATTGTATTCCGCGACTACTGGGTTCACTGCAATTCCTATGGAGCTATGCGGGCATGGTCTTATTGATTCGCCTTGTGTTGTTGAGTTAGAAATCGGTTGTTCGAAGAACTGGAGATCATAGGGTATATCGGGTTGGTGCATTCTAATTTGACACTTCATCGTTATGTGTTTGTGGCGGTGCATTTGACGATGAAGGTGATCTCGCTTGACGAGGTTGAGTGAATTCGTCGATCCAGAAATGGGAAATAATACCCATTTCTTGAGGAAAAACTAATTTAACTCTGTCGTTTTGATCAATTAACTTTTCAATTTCCTTACCGTTTTCTCCCAGCTTCAGTTCTTTCTCCTTCCTTGTGTGCATGTGAAAATTTGTTGTGTGTATGATAATGGGGAAACCCATAAATACAATTCAATTCAATTCAATTCAAACCAGAGAGAGAAGAAAAGCAAGGTGTGAATTTCTCGGCGCGTGCAATATTTCGCATCATATCTACGATGTTACTGGCAGTCCAGCGTTCGCCTCGGCATCCGCTCTTGCAATTTCCGACCTCGAACCGTCCGACTGATGCCATCTCCGCAAGGGTTGTGCACTGTACCTTATTCAGAGGGAAAATCATCAATCCCAGGTATAATGGGTCCCAACATCTCCGGAATCGCAAGCTCATTCTCCCTGCATGTTACATTTGGAGGGAAAAACCGAGCGTTTGGTTGCGAAAGAACTATAACGCAACACGCAATACATAGTAGCGTAGTATATAGTTTGGTAGATGCCCCATTCCTGAAAGCAATATAAGGTGCCTTAGCCTTTGCTCCAGTTTTTGCAACCCTCCTGGAATGTTGCGAAGGCATAAGAAATGCTGAAAATCTGGTGCCTTGTAACTACAGACTCATTTGTGTCACTTTTGTTTCATGCACTGATCACAGTCACCAGGGCCTGTTATAAGTAACGCATTCTTGAATCCCGTATTCTGCAATTTTCTGGAATCTAATAAAAAAACCTACATTCTCCTCCCAACAGCAGCATGACGTTCGCTCGGGTTTCTCTTGCGAGTCCCAGGTTGCCAGCCTCACCATGATTATTGTTCTCTGAACTGGGTGACCACAGATGCAATATTTCTGGATTTTCTACATTTTTGATGGCTGTTTCTCGTGCGAAGCTTTTTTCGGTGAAAGCAATTTCTTGCTTGTGGGGTTCTCATTATTTTAGAAATCGATTTCAAAGAGTTAAAGGTTTGAATTCCTTGCTTGAGTTATTGTTTGTCACTTCTGGAGTGCCACTGGGTAGAGTTCTTTGTCCCTCATTTTTATTAATAATCTACCCCTATTTTGTGCAACAACATTCGTATCTTCGGTGTTTCGTCCGATAAATTTGTTCCATCGCTGACTGCAGTGAGCTCCAGAGCGACTTGCTGACAATTTCACGCTGGTGTCAGGACAATTGCATAAAAGTTAACGCTGAAAATGCAAATCCGCATCTTTCACAAATAAATGCAGTCCAATTCGCTAGAATTACGTAACTAATGGTGTCGTGCTTGAACTTGTAGAGAAAATAACTTGTCTTAGTGTTAATCTCACGACCGATCTGAGTTGGTTCATGCACATTGATACAATTCTGAATAGCAAGTAAGGATATGTATTTCACTCTCCGAAATTTATGGGATATCCCCAGGGTCGGACTGGCCCGGGGTGCTGGGGTGCAATCTCACCCCGGGCCCTAGGGTGCACGGGCACATGATCACTTCCTTTTTCAATGAAGCAGTGAATTTTGTTTTGAGCAACTATGCCCAAAACAAATTCTTTCACTTTTGCCCTCAGCGAAAACTTGAAAAAAAAAATGACCGCCCTGGGTTTGCGGGCCCCTGAATCTGCAGCGCAGCCCGGGCCCCTGAATCTGCAGCGCAGCCCGGGCCTACGAGTAGCCAGTCCGGCCCTGGATATCCCTGGAGTTCCAGAGAGCTTGCTTAGTTTTACATTTGTTAGACCGCAGCTTAAGGTAATGAATATGCACCACGAATATTCGTAAATATGCATCGATCGTTTCGGACCCTTACCTTGCTGCTGACTTGTACTCACTTGAAAAATACAGTATTTGGGTGCTCGTTTTGTCACTGGAAAATATTTTCGCAACAGTAGTGTGTCTGAAATGATTTTTCAAAATTAAAGTGGACTCCGCTATGGGGGAAAATCAGCAGAAAAGTATGTCTATCCAAAGTGGTTTCTCACATTGGTGGTTGGAATGAATTGTTGCCATTTTCTGAGACCCACATACATTCTCGGCATAACCACCTATTCAAAATCAAGACTCTTTCCTGAACGTAAGCTGTTCTGTTTCACCAGTGCGATTCTTTTGCAACCAGAGCTTTCACGAATTGTACGGAGGAATCGCAGCGGAAGCTCTGCGGTCACCCAAACATCCAGCACAAATTATACTTCTCCGGACAGCTAAATCCCACATCGGTGGGAACGTCGTGAACCAGTTCGCTGTCGACCACTCATGGCGCGTTGGATTACACAGACATCGACTGAAGCACATTAAAATAGCGTGTCCTCATATTCGCGATTTTGTCGCGTTGCCGCGTTGCCGCGTTGCCGCGTCGTCGCGCACGAAAACGTTGTCCGGTGCAACGACATTGCCATGTGTGTGAAGAACGCAACACCATGCATAGTGCACTGCACACGAGCCGCGATGTCGTCGCACCCGACAACTTTTACGCGCTCAACGGCGCGGCAACGCGACAAAATCGCAAATGTGTGGACACATTTTGTCACTTAGCACCAGAATGGCACTTGGTTGGTAACGCACAAATTTTGATGCTGTCTTTTAATGTCTTTTTCATTGTGTAAACGTTTCAGGAAAGCAATGCCATTTCTCAATAAATGATATTTTGCGTGGACCAGTTGATCAAAATCACACATTATTAACGCAATATGTTTTGTCAAATCATCTCTTTCCTCCACCACCTTCCGACAAGCAACCTCGTGTGATTTGGCCAAACATCAAGGTGTCCGTGCAAGCAGAGATTGTGGCGAGGATTGTTAAACAAAAGGTATGGGATTACTTGAGTTAATTGATTGATTGTGGACAGTCAGAACCACCTTGTGGAAATGCAAAATATCTTTGCCAGTCTGATTGTTTTGTCTTTTGCAGACGCGAATGCGTCGTCTGCTAAGACAAAATGTTATTTTTACCCGGAAACTGAAAACACAAGCCCTGTTTTAAATCGTCGATTTTCGATGGAAATCGATAACTCAAAAAGTTTTCAACGGATTTTGCCCAAATTGGGAATTTTTCTATCATTTATGTAAACGAAGAGCTGATTAGGCGAGCTTGCGAGCCCTTTACTGGCAGCTTCTGCATTCATTGTGTACACGATTACAGCCGAACGCAACGTCCAATCTTAACCAAATTTGGCAGGAAATAGTGTCCGGTGAATGTCTTGGATGAGTTCGAAGATGGGCATTTTCGTTCAACCCCTTCGACTGTAAATGGGGTGCGAACCCCCCGAAAGAAAAACGTTATTTGCAGCGGCACGCAACGTCCAAGTTTGAGCAAATTTGGCAGGAAGTAGTGTGCAACGAATGTCTTGGACGAGTTCGAAGCTGGGCATTTCCGTTCAACCCCTTAGACTGTAAAAATGGGGTGCGAACCCCCGAAAGAAAAACGTTATTTGCAGCGGCACGCAACGTCCAATTTTAACCATATTTGGCAGGAATAGTGTCCGCGAATGTCTCGGATACGTTCAAAGATGGGCATTTTCGTTCAACCCCTTCGACTGTAAATGGGGTGCGAACCCCCCGAAAGAAAAACGTTATTTGCAGCGGCATGCAACATCCCAGTTTGACCAAATTTGGCAGGAAGTAGTGTGCAGCGAATGTCTTGGACGAGTTCGAAGCTCGACATTTCCGTTCAACCCCTTAGACTGTAAATGGGGTACGAACCCCCCGAAAGAAAAACGTTATATGCAGCGGCACGCAACGTCCAATTTTAACCATATTTGGCAGGAAATAGTGTCCGGTGAATGTCTCGGATAAGTTCAAAGATGGGCATTTTCGTTCAACCCCTTCGACTGTAAATGGGGTGCGAACCCCACGAAAGAAAAAAGTTATTTGCAGCGGCATGCAACATCCCAGTTTGATCAAATTTGGCAGGAAGTAGTGTGCAGCGAATGTCTTGGAAGAGTTCGAAACTGGGCATTTCCGTTCAACCCCTTAGACTGTAAATGTGGTGCGAACCCCCCGAAAGAAAAAAGTTATTTGCAGCGGCATGCAACATTCCAGTTTGACCAAATTTGGCAGGAAGTAGTGGGCAGCGAATGTCTTGGATGAGTTCGAAGCTGGGCTTTTTCGTTAGACCCCTTCGACTGTTAATGGGGTGCAAACCCCCCGAAAGAAAAACGTTATTTAACGTCCAATTTTAACCAAATTTGGCAGGAAATAGTGTCCGGAGAATGTCTGGATGAGTTCGAAGATGGGCATTTCCGTTCAACCCCTTAGACTGTAAATGGGGTGCGAACCCGCCGAAAGAAAAACGTTATTTGCAGCAGTACGCAACGTCCAATGTTAACCAAATTTGGCAGGAAGTAGTGCGCAGCGAATGTCTTGGACGAGTTCGAAGATGGGCATTTTCGTTCAACCCCTTCGACTGTAATGTGGTGCGAACCCCCCGAACGAAAAACGTTATTAGCAGCGGCACGCAACTTCCAATTTTAACCAAATTTTACAGGAAGTAGTGTTCGGAAAATATCTTATGGCTGAATTCGAAGATTGGAATTTTCGTTCAACCCCTTCGACTATAAATGGGGTGCGAACCCCCGAAACAAAAAAGTGATTTGCACCGGAACGCAGCGTCTAATTTTAACCAAACTTGGCACACAGAAAAAATCCGGTAAATGTCTTGGCTGGGTACGAAGATGGGAATTTTCGTTCAAGCCCTTCGAGTGTTTCTGGGGTGCGAACCCCCCGAAACATAAGCGTTAGCCAAAATTGACTAAAAACAAAATTGGCACAAGGAAGTATCCGGCAAATGTCTTGGCTGAGTACAAAGATGGAAATTTTCGCTCGACCACTTTGAGTGGATGAATGGGGGGCGACACCCCGAAACAAAAAGTGAATTGCGGCGGAACGAAATTTAAACCAAAATTGGCATGAGTTTGTGTCGGGCAAATATCTTGGCTGAGTGCGCAGATGAGAATTTTCGCTCAATCCCTTTTAGTGAATAAGGGTGCGAACCCCCCGAAACAAAAAAGTGATTTGCAGCGTCCAATTTTACCAAAATTTGGCACAAGGTATCCGGCAAATGTCTTGGCTGAGTCCGAAGATGGAAATTTTCGCTCGACCACTTTGAGTGTGAATGGGGTGCGAACCCTCCGAAACAAAAGAGTGAATTGCAGCGGAACGCAATTTTAACCAGAATTGGCATAAGGAAGTATCCGGCGAATGTCTTGGATGAGTGCGAAAGTGGGCATTTTCGTTCAACCACTTTTTAGTGAAAATTGGGTGCGAACCTACCGAAACAAAAAAGTGATTTGCAGCGTCCGCAATTTTACCAAAATTTGGCACAAGATATCCGGCAAATGTCCTGGATGAGTACGAAAATGGGAATTTTCGCCAACCCCTTCGAGTGTAAATGGAGTGCGAACCCCGTAAAACAAAAAAAAACCGTTTTCCAGCTTAATGCAGCATCCAATTGTCACCAATTTAGCTTGGATTTCTCAAGAGATCAGATTGAAAACCACCTGCTGGTGCTTTTCAAGCTGATCTCTTGAGAAATACAAGCTTGTCGAAGGGGTTGTTGTTTTTTAGGTCGAAAATCAAAAAGACTAGAGCATATGGGTTCGGGGTTCAATGGTCATGGTCAATTTCTTATAGGAATAGCTACTTTTTTACATTGAGCGCCGCTGATCTTTGGCGGCCCGAACTACATCATTTATGAGGTAATATGCCGATGCGAAAGCAAGGCAAGAAACTGTGAATGTTAGTCGTTTGCTCGCTGACTTTTGTTTTATGAAAGGGCCGACAACTTTGTCCAAAAACAATGAAAGATGTTTTCAAATATAAAGGTATTTGGTTTGGCTATACGAATTTCAGCACAGGGGCAGTCCAGTCTCTCAAGTTTACCTACAGAGTGTTCCACTTAAAGGAGGCCCCGAGTGTCTTAGTTGGTTTTTCCCACCTTTTCAGTCTGCGCTGTAAAATTCTTTCAGATTTCGATGTTGCTTGACATGATATTCACTGCTGCATGTGGTTTGTTAAATTGTTCAGAGTCTGGGCTTGGCGGGGACTGCTGGGCCAGACGTCGGACTGATTTATGTCGCTGTACTGGGTGCTGTTGCGGATGTCCACTTCCACCAACCCGTGTTCTGGCTCCCTTTTGCGCCTTTGTTTCTGACCTGTCACCACCCGTTTGGCGCCATTAGCATTTGCAAGGTCTCTTTGCCCGTGCAGGAATGCCAAACGTTGTTTAAAGGATTCCCTCTTTCTTACGTCGAACTCAGTTTCGCGAAGTTCTCCACCACAAAAATGCTTTGATCAAAAGTGAACACAATGTCATACCAATAACCAAATCTTCAATTAAGCTAGCCGGGGCAAGCCTGGAACAGAAAAAGGGCAAAAATTGAAAATATACATCATAGGGGCCTCTTTTGAGTGAAACACCCTGTATATGGACAAGCGCTGTAGTGTAAACAGAAGGAGATGTGTGATTACTTTGATAATGTTTACCACAGTTACCCTGGATTGGGATTAAAGGTTCCGCAACCGCACATCACACATCCGTGTCTTTTGAGTTTTTTTTTGTATGTGTGTCACATCATGGGATTTCCTTTTTATCACTCCTCTCGAGAATGTTTCGTGGTAGGAATTGACAGGCACGATAATTGTTTTTTTTAGATGTCCAAGATTTGCAATTAAAGACATTGAAGTTCAAGAGAATGAAATTGAAAAGCATTTTACTGGATCACCTGGTTTGGAAATCAATACTCAGCTGACTTTCATAAAAAGAGATATGTACGCTAGGAGAAGAACAACGGCATGGGTCGTGTTTTTCACGAATTTAACGAAAATAAAAGGGGAAAATGATAACAGAATTAATAGCAATGAAAGCAATGACCATGGACACCTGCTTGTTTTCGTTTGGGAATCGAGACGTTGAAAAAAAATGGCATGTGACGATATTGAATGCGGAATATATCATCAGGAGGTGTCTCAGCGTTCTTGAAAAACGGAACTCGAAGATTGAGACAACAACATTTAATTTTTGGAGTCTGGCGGGAAATGCCCCCCATCGAAAATTTTGTTTTGCTCTGGGCTGCGGTGGAAGTGGCAAAGTACGGTTATTGAAGCTGTCTAAATAAGAAGCAAGTTGCTTTTTGTTTGATGTTCAACTATGCACCCAACCTCGAAGTTCGCGTTCAGTCGAAATGTTTTGCCTTTTCATGCGCAGTGCAATAGGAATTCCAAAAAAGACGGAACCAATTTTCTTTATTCTGTTTGATGAAGCATGATTATCGGTGCAATTTCCTGAATTAATCTCCAGGCGCTTTCATGAGTCAATCCAGGAATTTCATATTCATTTGGGGGAATATTTGTTTATTTTGGAGACATTAAGCAACTTTTTTTGTTTTTGGAAACAGCACTGAAACTGGAATCCATCGCCTACCGATGCCATAAAGGCCAATAAATGAAAGTGCAAGGCATTCTCTTTCTTTTTTAAAAAGGCAATCTGGATCGCCTGAAAATTTGATCGCCTATCTAACGGAGAAACAACCGAACAAGATTGGGAACTGTTATGTGCACGAACATTGATCTTCCTTCATCTTCCTTGGAAAGTTGGAAAATTTTCGATTGAAAATTTGACGAGTTCAACATTTTGTCATTGAAAATTTTGAACGAACCTGTTACGCTGATGGCAATCATTGATCAGGCTCAAGGCTAAGAAAGGGTTCTTCACACATCAGTTTGTGCACGGATTATGTCACGATGGTCCGAGAAAGGTATAAAAACCGGGGTTTTAGGAACGGTTAAACTCCACACGCTTAAAACAACAAGCTCGCCACCTACGCGCGAAATTCTCTTTCACGCGTTCCTAGTTACATTTTCTCTGCGATCGGTTCAAAAATGTGAATCTTTTATTCTATACGATTGCACTTTTTATTTTTTTGCTATAGAAGCTCCACTTCAATACTACTACGAAACCTGAAGGGTCAAAATTTCAAGTTCCGTATTTATGGTCAGTTTTTGCTCAAATTTAGCTGTCCGTTAGGGCTTATATGTAAGGTCTCTCACGCAAAATTTCAACTCATTAGGTCAAGTTGTTTCTGAGTTATGGGGTGAAAAGTCACAATTTGGAGAACTGACTCATATGGCATCTTTTCACATCATCCGTCAGTCGCAAAACAAACAAAACGGTTACCATGGCAACGTCAACTGGGTTTTCGAACTGAACCAAAGCTTCCGAAATTCTGCCGCTGAATGTTTTCCTTCACCGTCAGCCAGTTTCTCCATAGATTGGTGTTGTGAAACTTTAATTTCTAATTACAACGCTATTCCTTTTCCATTTTTGGGAGGCGTTCACCCATCTCCTTAATTGACAGCTGTGCTATAAAGCGCTAATGGGTGTGAGTGGAAATGAGGTATACGGCCGTTCACGTATGTCACTTAATACGTACTGCCATCAGAGATGCTCAAGAGGGTACCCTGTTCTTTTTCCAAAGGGTACCCCTATCCAAACACTGAAAACTGCCTAATCCGAAACTGTCAGTGCTAACAATGCTGATGAAGCAATCGTAGAAGGGTGTAAACATTCTAGCTTAAGTCTTTTATATACGGGGGGACAAAATTGCACAATTGCACGGAAACAATTTCAGAAAATACCACTGTTCTTTTCGCCGTGTCATCGTGTCCCCCTTTGACGTCAGCCTTGTCTCTAAATGATCTACAAGGCGTAAAATAGGATTTGTGTTGATGTTATATTTATTTTGTTATAGGTTAGCGTATAGCAGTTTAGATTGCTAAGGTTTCGCATTGGAAAACTTATAGCCAAACCTAACCCTACATGATTTGGGTAAAAAAAGAAACCTAACGAAACCAAACCTAACGAAACCGAACCTAACCTTGCCCATACCTAACCTAACAAAATAAATAACTGCGATCCAATAACATAAAAGAAAAACCAAACAGAATAACAACAAAGCAAACTTTGTTTGCAAAGCCACACTTGCGGCTTTAATGAACAAATCGGTACCCGTTGCCTAATTTTAAGGAAGAAAGCCATTTGCGACGAAAAATGCAAATTGCGCTGTTCTTTTATCTTTTCCTGTGATCATCATTTCGCACAACTTATTCAGATTCAATTACCAGTGCATTTCACTGAGTTGTGAAATGCCATGAGAATTGAATTCCTTGTTGAATGCCACCCCTATGTCATGTGTCATGTTAAATCCTGGCCACCTATCATGCATCATAAAACCCTTTTCATAATCACGTAATACTTCAAAATGTAGCAAAAGAGTAGCCAATTGTGGCAATGGCATCAGCAATCACCTAGGAATTGCACTGCTTCTCTCTCGCAGAACCCTGTCACATTGGGTGCAAAGAGCAGACCAGAAACTGCAGCTCGGATGACATATTTTTTGGTTGAAAACTCCCAACAGATATTTATAGATACCCTGTCATCATCGAAAATTGCCACCGTTTTCATTGCACCAAATTTGACATGAATCACTCTCCTCATCACATATCTCATATCTTCCACACATGGCACTTTTAATTTGATCAGTTTGCCAAGCTTTCTGATTTTGCAGTTTTTACATGTGCTGGAAATCATTTCCAAAGTTATAACAATGCAAAAGACAAAACCATGGCTTCCCTGGAAGCGAACCTCTTAATCTTGTTATAGAATGGCTTCATCCGTGCCTGCTGCGCCTTAGCGCAGAGTGCGTTGTTGCAACACAACGTCAGAGTGAGTCTGCGCAAACAATCGCAGTCTGATATTCATGAAATGATGGCTGCTCGCATAGACCGGTGCTGAGGGATGACCGAATATTTTCACCTGATTTTATCCAGAAAATTAACCTACGTTAATTAACCTGCGTTGATTATCCTGCGTTAATGAACCTACAAACGTATGAACCTACAAACGTTGTAGAAAATGTAATCTGCGAGTTTGGGGAATCAGAACCTCAGAGTGCAATTCACGAACAGCACCTCCCAGGGCTATGCGCTGGTAGTCATAAAACGTTAAACAGTTTCAGTCCATCATGTCGTCCTTTAAGTACCTCATGCTGCGTTCTGCAACTGCCGCTGTTAAAGCAGCAAACACTCTCTCCGAACTTTAACTTCTAAACCCTGACGTCGGCTTAGATGAATAAAAGTAGGAGCACAAAGCAGCTTTATCGAATAATGGGTCAATTTTACAAACATGCTCTGCTACAGTGTGCACGAATCCTGTATTTCCCTGAGATTGGATACTCACGACTCAAAACACTAATTTTTGCTTAAAACACGGCTTGGTGTCATTGTGCATAAAAAATCAAAAGTTGTAAGGATTGATGAAGGCGAACACTGACCGCAAGGTGACCTCTCTTTGCGACCTGTCTTAAAACGCATGCTTCGGCATGGCTGTGATTTTCGTTAAACTGCCTGATGCCATGGTTTTCTTTAATTTATTGAAATGAACATCTGTTGCATTTTCAATCATCTGTGGTCGCAGGTGTTTCGAAAGTACAACATGTGGGAAAGCGATAATTCCTAATTTCACGAGAAGTTTAAACGTTAAATTCTTCTTCCCATATTACGGGAAGCAGAAAAAGGGTTTTCCAAGGGAGAGAAAAACCGTGTTTGTGCTCGGGAGACTTTTTACTTACATAATCCGCAGAATTAGCTGGCATGCTGGCAGCAACTATATGTGTGGTGCGGCGGCCGCGGAATTAATGTACATGTTAATAATTGCCTCTTTACAGATTATAGGAAAATCTCTACTTGCTGCAGAAATTAAAGATCTTCATTTATAATCGAGGCCAAAATATGACAGTTCCAGAAAGCTCTGTTGAAATCTGGCGCTTTAATATCCACCGCCTGCACATAAGAGCAAGTCAGAAAAAAGTTTCGGAGGCAACAGATGAAAAACTACCTACATGCCCTATAAGTACATCAACATGTGGGATCCTTCCAAAGTCGCCGCAATAATCCAAAGAAATACAGCTTAACTGAATAAACCTTTTCCCGACGATGCACTGGTTGCATGGGACCAGTCTAATCACCAACGTGGAGGAGTTCGTGTGATGCATATGATTTGATTTTAGCCAGCGGACCTCTCTAAATGATCACATACAGGAAGAGGCAATAGCTTCTGTAATGGTCGAAACCGCTCCGAAGGCCATGACATGCACTCACTTGCGTACGGCTAAAACACGTTGACGCCTCACATCATGCCTGCAATGTTGACGCCTCACACCCAGCCTAAGCCTAACCTGATGCAGATCGCTAGCTTTCTTTTTCGCTTTCCGATGAAAATGTCCAACCATATCACCATGACGACAGATAGTCACTGTCTGCTGTAAAACCCAGAGGAAACCTGTCCAAAATTCGAAAAATTGTTCCCATACCGAAAATATACAGGGCTGCTGGAAACATGCTACACTGATGGAAAGCTCTAAATATCGGGCAGATTGGTGTTTGCGTCTATCGTTTTGTTCTGATCATATTTCGGCTATCGTGAAATTAATTTCAGAGATTCGGGTTTTATGTTGAAGCCGGTGCACTGGATGGTGTGGAATCATCGAACACCTTGACATTCGAAAGAGATTTCGGTTGGAATGGTCTTCTGATAGAGGCTGATCCGGATACATTCAAGTTACTCAAGGAAAAGAGGAGAAATGCATGGATATCCGATGTGTGTCTTTCTCCGAAACAGTTTCCAGAAAAGGTACGTTCACTAGGTGCAATCCAAAATATTGAGCATCCTCTATAAGCAAAAACGTAGCCTAAAAATTTTCAGAAAATTGTCTAGGGGAAATCGTTGCCATGATTCCTGTAAAAATCATAAGGAAAATCCTTTTTGACAAATTTTCATGGAGAAACGACAACATTTAGCTGAAATGAACATCAGAATTTCCTAATCTAACATCCCCTGGATATTCTGACTCCAGACTGATCTCTACCAAGGTCATCTGCCGTTAGAACCTCGCTGAGACTTCTTTATCGCTGGAGCGCCTGTAGAGTTCATAACCGACACTCCAGTATGGGGTTGTGTATGCCACAAATATGAGTGCGGTGTTGCATTATGCAATCTCTTTGAATATAGCCTACATATCGAACTTACATCAAAATTTACTCGCACATCCTTTCCCCGTCGATATTTGTTGGGCGCAAGATCCGCTCATTATCCGTATCTTGAAACCCTCGAATTTGACCGGTGATTACGGACCTCCGCAATATTCAGGTAAATAAGGTACCTATGCTCCTCAAATTTCATGCACCGGACGATATGCATGAATTTACTCCTCTCAACATTCACTTGGTTTTTCGGAATCCCTCTCAAATTAAACCATGTATACGGAACCCCGTCTATGTTCACCGCAACCCTCAAATTTCATCGGCAGATGGAACCCCTAATAATACGTATTTGTTATTGTATTGGTAAATGTCGAAACCCCAATTGGAACTCTCTCAATACACACAAAGCAAAATATGGAATCACCTTCAAACTTCACAAATGAACATGGAAACGTCCTTAAAAATTACCTCCATAAATTACCATCGGTGATGGAGGGCTTTTTAAGAAACTGAACTGTCTAATGAAACGTTTCTGTCGTTTTGGGGCGTAGATATAAGAAATGAGGCAAAAAGTTCTCGCGCTGTGCTTCCGCGGTGTCGCTCGTCGAGGAACTAAATGCAGTACATGCGAAACACAGAACTTGTTCGCGCTTGGAGAATCCTTGAATTGTACGGGAATTTTCCACGCTTCAAAAGAAACTTGACTATGAAAGGATTTATTGGTTCAAGGCCGTATGAATCAAACTACTCGATGGGCCAACTTTTTATTGCAGAGATACGTGTATACCCGATGGCTGCCTTAATAGCGCTCGTATCGAGATTAGCAAAAGGTCGTGGAAGTTTTGTACGAAGGCGAAAATCTCTCGGAAATATGGAAATACAATGTGGAGAAACCCAATGGCCGAAGAACAAGACGCAGCGAATCTGCTCAGAGTTCATTACACAAATATGTCTCCAGGATGACGTTTCGGTTCTTCTTGTTTGCATGACATATGATGACATTTTAAAATTTAAATATGTCACAAAATAACAGGGCGAGCATCTCGACTTCCTGCGACAATGCTGTGATCTTGGACCATGATATCAAGCCGGCGTTGTTCGTGAGCGAATTCGTTTCGCCTGCAGTTTCTTTGAAGAATATAGTGCAACTGTTAAATGGCTCTTCTTGGCATTACTACCGTAGTCAGCAATGTCCCGATGTAGGCACGGTAGTCGGAATGATTTGTAGCTGAATTGACCTGTCTCAATTGTGAAAATATGTCCACATGCGAGAAGAGGCTAAACATGCAGTTGCCCGCCTTGGCACCGGATATTAAACGTGGGTTAGCCATGCGAAATACACCTCTGAAAGGTGACCCAAACCGCGCCCAGCCAGAACTTTGTTTTTGTTCATGTTACATTGGTTCATGCTAAGCACCGTTATTTGCGAGAAACCTTCAACGTTGATATTATTCTGGAAAATCTATGCTTCTAACGGCTAAATCTAACGGAAATGTATTTCTAGAATAACAGGTTCAAATGGAATAATGGTATACGGAAGGAACCGGTTAGGTCCCTTAAATCGACTTCTATGGTCTCTAATTGTCTGCAGAGAACCGGAAAACATATGGTGAGGAGAATCAAAAGTGCTTATCTGAAGCTGACCAAATGTAAAGTGTTTTTCAGTGCCACGATTCGCAAAAGATGAGAGCTGGTATCGCCTTCAACCTGCTAAGAAATGATGCTAAAATAAGCAAAGATTTGCTGCGGCAGTCCTTTATACAGGGTGAGTCATCTCGAATGTTGCTTTTTTCGATTGCAGTTTCCGCGAAAACGGCTGCACCTAAAATTATGGTGCAATGGAGGTTTTGGAGCCTGGTTCTCTTGCGCTTAGCGTGGTTCCATTGGGTTCTCCCTAATTGACACCCCTACACCCTTTTTTGGGAAGGGTAGTTAGGGTTGTTTTCGATGCTGCGCATTATCTCCGGAACTGTGCTTCGGAGGTCCATGGTTTAAATTACAAAGTTGTTCATTTCCTTGATCTGAAGGCACCAGAAGTGATCCGACTCAAATCCATCCCTTGGCTTTCGTTTTAGGGGTGGTTTTCTACGAGAAGGGGTAGAGAGGTTGGAGGTGCGATCTTTCAGCACGCATGAGTTCTTCGTGTCTCGGATGCCCGGGCCTGAGACCTCAGTCTTCTTGCGATTCGGTGAAGACACATTTGGGGGTGTCTGAAGGGGTGCAAGGGGTGGTTATGGAGATATTTCCGTTTTCGCGAAAATTGCGATCGAAAATCGACATTCGAGGTGACTCACCCGTATAGGCTTACAGGGCGATCGGAGTACCGTGTGGCGTATTGAACCTCATCACAACTCAAAATAGCCGCGATCTCCTTGTCGAATTGCACGAAAGTTTCCCGAGGAGCCTCGATCTTGATTCTGCCGGCAAATCCAGACTCAATTTAAGAGTGGGCCGGTGTTGCATTAAATACGGTATCCCATGAAACCTCCACATCGCAATTCACCGGCGAATCCTATCGCCCCTCAATATCTAATGGTTAACGACCAATTTAATTTAGAGTCCCCTTATTATATCTTGAACCCCTTTCAGAATTCACCGGTGAATCTGGAACCCCCTTTATAATCACCAGTGAATATGGAACCCCCTCAATATTCACCGGTGAATATGGAAGCCCCTCAATATTCACTGGTAAATATGGAATCCCAATCAAATTTTACCAGTGAATATGGAATCCCCCTCAATATTCACCGGTAAATATGGAATCCCCCTCAGAATTAAAACAAAAACAAACGGGAAAAATTTCTTGTTGATATTTTTCATTTCTGAACTTTTTGACACTAGGGCCTATATAGAGAGACGACGTTTTCATCTTATTGCACAGTAATATCCCCCACGGTCATTAGCGGGGGTGCCATTCTAGTATTTGAAAATTAAGGTGGCGTGGAATTGGTGCAAAAAGTTTCGTAAAATTGATTACCCAGAGAACAATGCGAGATCATTGCTTTGCACAATTTCAGGTGGTTTTCAAAAAGATGTACCAGTTTGGAAAGATAGCGGAAAGCGACACCAATGCATACGGTGAGGCATCCACTTTGGGAGCCTTTGATGGGAAAAAGCCTAACAGTTCCAACCATGGTGCCCAAAGTGAGACTAGCTTGGGAGCTTCTACTCATACAATCGTTCAATGTGTACCCCTCTATACGATGCTGATGGCTCTCAATCAGACAGTGGTTGACTATTTAAGCTTGGATGTTGAAGGAAGTGAATTAGATATCTTGCGAACTATTCCTTTCAACAAAGTGGACATCAGGGTTAGTAAAGGTTTTATCTGTATTCAGACCTATAGGTTTATCCATTAACCATTGCATGGCAACAAAGATGCTGGGTTCGACACTTCCTCTAGATGTAGGCACCGTCTACGTGTAAGATTTTGACCAACTTTTGTTTACAGGGTGTTTCAAATTTATAAGACCCAACTTGACGTTGGGCAATAAGCTACAGACCTTTATTACCCCATGTTGATGAGCTTTGCGTCCGGCGCAGCTCGCGGAAGCTCCTGGCGTCCACTCCTAGCTATGGCGCTGTACTAGCCCGCACACGTCCTCGGCCTTAAATGTCGTGCAGATGAATCGGGATAAATGAATCCATCTGTCCAACCTAACCAAACCGACTTCACACCGAGCTCTATAACCCATCACAACCGAACTCAACCAAACAACCTATCCTATCTTGACGTCTGTATCTGTGTCTATATCTATAACCTAAACCAACCCACTAGCTAACTTTATCTAACCTAAACTGACCAAGTCAAAATCTAAAAAACCAAGAGCTAACATAACGTAACCCAACCAAACCAACTTAATCTTTACTCCATAAACTTATTCTGACCAAACCAACTTAACCTTTACTCCATAAACTTATTCTGACCAAACCTTAACTTGACCTTTACTCCATAAACTTATTCTGACCAAACCTTAACCTAACCTAAGCTCCGACCTATTGACAACCAAACTTGACGTATTATAGCCAAACCATCGATTTGCGGTCTGCTGTTTGAAAAACAGCGATGGGAAGAACAACCCAACCGAACCCAACGTACAGGGCTTAAACCATGGTTCTGCATAATAACAACTCAGTTAAATTGAAAACCCTGTACTCCAGTGTCCACTTTGGAAGCGATCACCTCCAGAGACCGTTGAATCGTTGAAACCAGCGCAAACGCGTAAACAGTATGGGCATCAGTGGCTTTGTCGTCCGCCGCCATTCAGTTGATAATTGGGGGATAAAGTATCTGCTGTTATGTGGTGCCTACCAACTCGAATTCACTCATTGTCATCCGGTTGACGCGAACGGGTATCTCCAAAAATGGAATATTAGTCCTCGGAATTAATGGAAATTTCAGTTGGAACATCTAGAAGCACTCTTTTCGCCGGCAATAACGACCATGAAACGCAGAGAAAATGTGGGAGCAACAGAATGGTTGCACTTTCTTTTTGTCCACTGGTCTCTTACTGGTGCTGTTAATTGGATGCGCGACCCCAATGAACTGACAGATAATGGGCATTGAATACTTTTCAGCATAAACGGCTGCAACTGCGTCGTAAGAGATTAAGGCACTGCTGTGCTGTTTTGCTGCCCACTGGCTGCAGACGATAAGTTTTGCCCGAAGTCTAACGAACCCTTCGAACAAGACGTCAGTTGATCTATGGAAAAAACAACCCACCTGTGCCTGCGGAGAACCGTAAAAGTAACTCCTCCTTCATCTGAAGTGGCACCTCCACTGACGGTGATGGATGAAGTGAGGCCCACACTGTCCGGTTTGGTTTCTGCGAAACAGCCACTCATGTTTCTCGCATTTGCCAGACCTCGATTTCTTCCCGACACAATCATTCAGTCCACCGCCTTCGTTTCCAAACCTTGACATCACTCCAAACCACACAAGGTATCCAAGGTGAAAACATGCAAATGCCCGATGTGGACGTCATCTTCCACTTTTGATTATTTAAAGTCAACGACTTCCGTCCAATTTCAAGCTGCTCAGCCTGCGTTTTCCAGTGATGGTGTGACTCTTATTTATCAGTTCGCGGTATTTATATGCATGAGGCAGTGGCGCAGAGGAAAAACTAAGCCAAAACGCTTTGAACAGGTAGTGATTCAACTCCATCACTCGGCGTCTGCTCAGTTTCGAATATCCCAAGAAACGCCAAGACTGCCATCTTGCGGAGAATCACAGAACCAAGCATGCAATGCGACTTTGTCACAATGGCGCGTGCTTGAATATCGAAGAACAGAATGTGCCGGGTCGCGTTCTCCCTTTCATAAATGCAGCAAATGATGTCCAAATGCAATGATTTTGGTGTTTTGGATAGCTGAAAGCTTCATCTAAAACTGTTCCAAAGGTCGAAACCATGTAACAACGGAAAAATTCGCGCAATTGTTGAAAATGTGTGTGGGCATCTTTTCTTCAAACACTTTCATTCCCGGCGTGATTTTGAGTTTTATTCACGAAAAGTTTGAGATTGTTATGCACATGAGGACTCGTCTATCTTTCAGCTTTCTACCACAAAATGAAACATGAAAATCCGCCACTTGGTTCATGAGAAATTTAAGTTACCGTTGCCAGTGCACAGCCATGGCACAGCGTTCCTGCACACTCGCATTGTTCCGAGCTGGCCCAATATCCTAAACGAGTGCCATCTCGCAAAGGATCGCATGAACTAAATTCTAAGCAGAGATTCGGCCTCATCTGCAGCAATGCTGCCGCCGTCAAGTTGAACCTGTTAAAAGCGTATTGAATAAGCATTGACGATGGCTCCTCCTCGTTCCACTCAACATAGCGGAGTAGAAGGATATCCTTCTACTCCGCTGTGCACTCAACATCATGTTGACATATTTGCACTACCTTTGATCCAATAACGTATCCCGATGGTAAGCTGTTGAGAGATGTGATCTGCTGGTGATTCACCCTTCTGGATTTCTCCAGACCACGATTACGTCAGGTGTGTCAGTGCGTCAAGATCTGTCTGTGGAAGTTTTCCACCGACGGTAACAATGGCACCGTTTCCCGCGTTTTCTCCAGCCATCGACCTTTCACGAATTCACTTCAATGTCGCGTAGTTTAAGCATCCTGCAAAGCTTTCAGTCTGCATTAGTGATGCGCTATGGTATACGTACGTAGTCGATTTTACAATATTGCAGTCACAATCTGAATCATGACAATTACTGGGTGTTCCACTTAAAAGAGGCCCTTAAGATGTAAGTTGCATGTTTTCAATTTTTGCCCTTTTTCTGGTCCAGGCTTGCCCCGGCTAGCTTAAGGGGGCTCACCCGGTGAACTCGACTTTTTTTTTATTTGTTAATATTTTTTCCCCTAACTTTTTATGAGTGAAAAGGATTAAAAAGGTAAGCGTTACCACCTGGTACCAAATTCCTATCTCCATATTTAGGCCTGTGAGGCACGCGAAGGGCCAAAATGTGTAGCGGTTAGAAAAATTCTTATAACTTCGCCATTTTTTGAGCTACAGGGGCCAAATTTTTCATGGTTGTACAGATGCCTTGGGACTCAAAATTTACAGTTCAGATTTTTGGTACGTATTTCTGGGGCCGATATACAGGCTTTTAAGTTTGCGCGATAGAAAATCGGTCAGTATCAAAAGTGATTGATGCCCAATATCTCGTTAGTTGATGGACATAGACAAAATCTGAACGGTAAAACAAAAGTCAATAAATCAAAGATACACCATGCAAAATTTGACCTCTGTAGCTCAAAAAATGGCCTAGTTATAACGTTTTAAAAAAAAAATGCATGCGTAATTCAATTTGCGGCAAACGTGAAAACGTATAGGAGTAAAATTGTATACAGCGTGTTCTCACGAATAACAGAAACAGGTATGCTGCTGCCGGTAATATGCCAAGGCGCTACAGCATTCAGTTCAACTGTCCGCTTTGCCTAAAATTGCGATGAACAGGGTGTCCCGATTTTTGCGAAATTGTTCGGCAAGTCGTCCGCAGACTTTTGTTGGAGCTTCCGTAGATAGAAACAAGCTACACAGTAATAGCATATTTCACGGAGTGCATGTCAAATTGCATAGCACGGGTGAATTCAGGGGCAAGATGTGTTCGCGGAGTGCATGTCAAATTGCATAGCATCGATCAAGTCAGGGGCAAAAGGTGTTCGCGGAGTGCATGTCAAATAGCATAGCATCGGTCAAGTCAGGGGCAAAAGGCGTTCGCGGAGTGCATGTCAAATAGCATAGCATCGGCCAGTTTAGGGGCAAATGCCTTCACGGAGTGGATATGGGCATTCGTGTGGGATGAGGGTACGTGCGAGGTGTCACCATGCGGACGATCCCGAATCCCTGTGCTTCGAGCGCCCCGTTCAAACAGCCGGGGACAGCGCTGCGGAGTTGCAAAAGATAAATGGCGAATCTTCAGATTCGATCTGTTTTACGGGAGAACACTATTGTGCTCTTCGGCTCCAGCGGCGTTTGTTGCATAACTTTTGGCCAATAAACGTTTGGATTTCGAACAATATACTTGTTCCTCACCTTTACATCTCGACTCATTGCCAAAATGTGAAGGTGCAGCCCATTTCCACACCACGTATTGACGTAGGGCTGGTGGCGCATTTTTTTTTATCGTGGTATCCCCAATAGGTATAATCCACGTCCCGACGTACAATAAAGCTTGTACGCCGGAAAAATATTTTGCGTTGTTCAGCATCTGCTCCCCTTGCAGCCCCGTCGTCTCCATGGTCTCGAGATCTTACCCTGGGGAAACTAAAACATATCGAGCTCTGCTCTCACTGCGAAATATTTCACATGGATGGCAATTAAAATTGATGGGTAAGACCAGCGACCTGAGGGCACAACACTCGACGACTTGATTTTTTTTTGTATTTTTATTTTTTTATTTTTTATTTGATTTTTTGTTTTTTTTTGCCCAAAAAGAAAAGAAAAAGAAAATGCCACAATTTTATCCACACTCCCCGATATCTACAAAACTCACAAACTCAAAATCCACAACAATGAAACACATGTTTGGAACGACGATCATTACAGTTCGAGCGTTGCTCTCCAGAGCAGGATTGGATCTGAAGCTCTATACCGTCGAAAAGACCAAAAGATCTCTTCGCAACAGTCGAGACAATGCATTGCAACTCTCTGTGGGAGATATTCTAGGATAGCCGTGGATGCGAATAAATAAAACGAAAGTTTCCAAGATCCGCCCGACCCACGTCGGTACGAGTCCGGAATGCGTATCCGCATGTCCATCATTTTTGTGGAATACATATTCAAAATTCCAGCGATCAGAGATCGCTCTATGGTAATTGCTCGGCGTGCACGCAGGTATAATGTGACCGTGAATACACCCTTAAGGTGCGGCGCAGTATAGCCACGGTTCATGGTCCACACTGTCCGAGCTCCACGGTCACCACTCCCCTATGTGAATACGCCAATTACGTGGCGCTCTGCACGTCACACATGACTGGGTTCTTCAGGGGAATTACTGCGTGCACGCTTTGAAGCGCAATTAAATTTCGCTTCATTTCAATTCATTTTAAGCCTTCAAGGCATATGACTCATTGGTCATCTCATGTATCCACATATATGCGGAATACGCCTCGGATACAATCAAATAAAAACATCCAACGGCTTGGGGAAAAGGAGAAAGTTGCAAGCAAGTCTTTTACTCGCAAAGCATCTTTGAAATGAGCTCGGCATCGGCCGAGCAAGTTGCGAGTAGACTGTATGCGTTAAAAACACAATAGTGTTTTTCCAAGTTCATCTGATCAAAAAATATTCTCAAGATATCCTTCATGTACCCCCACTCGTTTATGAATACGAGCACTCTGCTCGCCGTTCCAAACGTGCGGTGCAACCCGCACTTGTAACTTTTCAGCTTGGCGCAAAATGTCATTACAGCGTGTGCCATGTTGTCAAAAGATTGCTTCTCTGCAATCAACAATTTGACATGGTCATCTATGTACTTCATGTATCTTCCAAGTACATTGACCATTTCGGACTCCAGAAAGAAAATCCCCTTGTCTGTGTAAAATCCATTCTTGCTCTCCCAAATGTACATCCCAGGTCCTCTCTCGTAATTAAATGAAAATTCAAAAACAAAGTCGCGGTGCCCATCGGTCTTTTCAACAGAACCTTCAAATTTCTCACCAATCAACTTTACTGCCTCTGGCAAAAATTCCCTGATCACTTTGTATCCCTCGTGATCCAAAATCAAAATCGATGTTTCCGCAAACTTGCGGTTGCATGTCTCGTAAGGGTCTTCATCACCCTGCTCTGCAACAAACATAATATGAGGCTGGAAGTCAAGTTCGGTCTTTGAACCGTTTTTGGCCGTGACTGCAACAGTCACTCCAGACCCCAAATCCCAAAACTTTCTCACAGGCAAGTTCCTGCGAAATGCCTTCCTCTTGGGTCCCACATTCACCTCTTGCTTTCCACTCGTGCTTGGCTGTGGCTCGATAACTTCATTCCCTGTCTCGTGCCCAGGCACTCTGGAGAAGCTATGCTTCGATGTTTCAAAACCATCCGAGCTGTCGCTATCGGAATGGGGATCCCCAGCCACAATCCTCAACTTGGGTGTTGGAGCCATTCTCCCAAAATCAAACTTTAAATCAGGATGCTGAGCAATGCAAAATATATTCCGTCAAATGGAAGCAAAAGCTTCAATAAACCTTTGCAAAGGGTTTCTCTTGAAATGAGGCCGATTATTAAACGGCTCGAAGCAAATGCTTCACAAAAATCTCTTAACAAAAAACTAAAGAGGCCACCAAACTATTCTACACTGAATATCTGAACGAATCACTAATCACAAAATACGGAATCACTAATCGCAGACAGAGAGTGAGGAGCACCACAAAACACGTCCGCACGGCACGAGAGCTGAATCACGACTGAGCAATTTTGCTCGCACAGAGCGCCCACTTCACCTCGGTCTTACATTGAGCAAGAAAAGAGCCAAAGGAAACAAAAAATATGGGAGAATACAAATGTACAGGGCATTACAGAATATTT
>JASGXE010005446.1:0-22198 GCA_030068105.1 Sinentomon sp. SZTP_YWyxl
AACATCCTTCATCCAAATCAATTCGGCTTCCGGGCGAAAATGTCATGCGAAACGCAAATTCTCCTCTTGGTTGATGAAATTGCTGGGAACATGGACAGGGGGTTGAGCACACACGCCATATTTCTGGATTTCCAAAAAGCGTTTGATTTGGTTCCACATGGTCAACTCTTAAACAAGATGAAGTTAATAGGGTTTCCTCCATTTATCCTGAAGTTGACAGCTGCTTTTTTAACTGATCGAACTCAAATGGTGTCAGCCCTTGCGGCTACATCTGATGAATCTCCCGTCACTTCTGGGGTCCCCCAGGGGAGTGTGATTGGCCCACTTTTGTTTCTAATATACATTAACGACATAGCTGAAAACTTAAATTCTAGTATTCGATTATTTGCGGACGATGTCGTTATTTTCAGGGTCGTGAAATCCCCTGACGACACCTCGATCCTGCAGTCTGACCTCAACCAGGTTTCAGTGTGGTGTGACGCCTGGGGAATGCGCATTAACCCCGCAAAAACTAAAGCCATGGAATTTTGCAACCGCTCAGCGACTCCTCGGAGAGAACTAACATATGTCATAAAGGACCAGGCCATCGAAAATGTCAAGGTTTTCAAATATCTTGGTGTGTTTATATCTCATGACCTAACCTGGAAATATCACATTAACTTTACCTGTCTGAAAGCAAATCGTACTCTCTCTTTTGTTGGGAGAAGCATGCGTTACTCTTCCCAAGAGGCTAAGTTAAAAGCTTATTTGTCCCTTGTCCTACCAATCGTTGAATATGCTGGGGCTGTTTGGGATCCTTCGAATCAGGAGCTGATCTCCAAACTTCAGATGGTACAGCGTAGAGCGGCTCGTATTATAACAGGTCGCTTTTCCCGTGACGTTAGCGTAACCAAACTTTTACAACAACTAAATCTTGATCCGCTGTCAAGCAGGCGGAGGGTGCATAGATTAAACCTATTCTGCGACATTATCACTCACTCCACGAATTTTAGTTTGCCGAACTGTTATTCCATCAAGCCCAACCAACGCAGAACAGATAATGGTTATGGTATTTCCGCTCCAATTTCTAAAACTAATGTGGCTTTCAATTCCTATTTTCCGAAAACTATCAGAGAATGGAATGGTCTTCCTTCCAGTTCATCGTACATTTGCCGCGCGCGCAAGTCCCTAGGCGTCACAACCCACCCATGACCTTTCGTTTCGTATGATTCATCAGTTTGTTGCATTTGATGATGGTTTTTTCTTTCTGAATTTTTCTCATGCACGCAATTGACGTTTGTATACTCGTAGATAAGTTTTCCTTTCCCTGCATTGAGCTTGTGTTTGTCCTTCCTGTCGCCATTTCATTTGCGGCAGTATTTGTCTTTAATAATAAAATAATAATAATATCCCAACCTAACCTCACACCGAACCCGTTCGGTTTAATAAAAATTATAAAATTCGAAGGACAGGTAGGTACGTTATGAGTACCCTGTACCGCGCGAAATTTTCCGGGTGGTGGATTGTTCCCACGAGTGGGCTTTCCGTTGTGCTCGATTGACCTCGATCACGCCTGCCTGAACTTTGATTGCGGTTGATTGTGCTCCGCGTTGTGCATTGTCCCCCCCACCGTACATTGCGTTTTACCCCATTTTTTGTTGTTGCGACTCATGTTTAAAATTTTGTTTTTTTGGGTTTTGCGATTTTATCAAAATCTCAAAACCCCAATAAAAATAAAAAAGACACGTAAAGAGAAAAAAATACGCAGTTTATCCATGGAAATCTCCAATAACTAGCTATTTTTGCTCCAATTAGTGTTTATGTGAAATTGCAAAACAAAAATAACTTTTATGTTTGGCAAAATTGCAAAAATAGCGAATGAGGATTGAGGGATGAAAGAAGCGAGGAATGAAAACAGCGAAGCCTGGCAGTTCGCAAAATGGAGAGACCACACGCGAAAGAAATCCGACTCGTGTGTCCCCGAGGTAGCCTTTTGATTAGCGGGAAGCAAAACAAAAAGAAAGAAAACAAGCGAAATTTCTTTACAATTTTGAATTTAGACTAAGCATCCAAACGTCAAGGCTGACGTGCAACCTGCCCCAATGCACACGTCAGTCTTGACGTTTGTATGTGATATCATTAGTTGCGATATCATCAGTGCGATATCAAAAGTGGCATGGTTCACAATTTTTTAAGAACTGGAAATAGCACAGCACAGGCAGATGTCCGAACAGTGCCATTTTCAGCATCTTGCAACCGAGTTGTTGCTTCCAATTAGACCCCAAACACAAAGGAATTTGGAACCATATCTCTTTGAGTCTTATCGCAAGAGCCGATCATCGTTTCTGTTAGATATGTAGGTAAATCGCGCTTTAACAAGCCGTTTTTGTCTTGCATCCATTGGAAACTGAATGTGAGATTGATTGCAGACATGGTGGCGCAAAAAGGGTATTTCGCATGCATTCAGAATGGCCAAAAACCGGAAAACAAGAGTCAAGCCGTGCGGCCGAACTTTCATTCGACGATGCGCCGGTTTTTCGAAATCGAAACCTGGCTGGGCCGGACAATTGTCCTGGAGCTCGTTAGAATTGTGTGGATCGTTTGTGCTGCATATGTAACATTTGTGCAGCTATAACCTCAAAATTTGTGCAAACCCAAACAGAGTTATTGTGAAAACTAAATTGTCGGCAAACTCGACGTCAAGTCCGGCCAGTTTCCTATTTTTTTTGCCGAAACACACATGTGTCACACCTGAGCGCAACGAAAGAAGCACGTGTTTGCACGTGGCTGTCGTTCTTCTGCTCATCTTGTTCAAGGGAGAACAACTCTCGACAGACTGGTGCATTTTATACCATAATGATGTTTTTTGACTCACCCTGCACTGCAATCAGTCAGGATGTCTCGTTGCGTCTTCCAATAAGGCGCTTTGCAAAATCCTCTTTTCATTTTCCCTTTCGCTGACAATTTGCATTGATAAAAACCAGATATCGTTTTATCACCCCAAAAGAAAAAAAAAACGTTTCATTTTTCATTGGAGTCAAATTCTTGAAATAGAAAACCAATTTTGCAATAAACAGCAAAAATTTAATTAACTAGTGGCTGGGCCACTGCCGCCGCTTCTCGGCAACCTCAAATATTTCCGTCTGCATCTCTAAACCTTCAACAGTTTTTATGAATACCTATTCATCATCAAGCATAACTTCTTACACCTCTAACGGCGGAGAGTGTGGCGGTGTAATGGAGGTCATACTGTCCTGCGTATGGTCCAGGAAAACCTTTCAGCATAAGGCACAGGTTGACCTGAACAGAAAATAGCCCAATGCTTTTTACATTGGGCGCATGGGCTTGCGAAATTTATACCCATTGGGCGTATATGGTTAGCATATGGTTTATCGAAGTTTTACCACTACACCACTGGATGGATAATTGTCGAGATAACGCAACACCTCAACGAGGTAGTAAATTTTTTTTTTACATTGAAGTAAATGGCAAATATTTACTTCGCAACTCGGAGTTAGCATATGATGAATGACGAATAACGTATTGTCGCAAAAGGTCAACACGAAGATTAAAAAACCCAAATCACCCATTTGACGTGCAAACCCAGAAGATTTCACATGTTTTCTGTTCTCAGCTGCGAAAAACAGTCCTGTGATACCAAATTTTCAGAGCTTATGCATGATGTCTGGCAGTGCCTTAAATGCCAATCAGGTAAGTGGATTTTAAAATGAGTTCAAATACAATTTAACAGTGAACTTGACTAACCTTGAAAGTGGACTTTCGATTAAATACCTTCCGGAAACGCATTGGGTATCGTATTGCTAAATATCGATCAATGCTCATTGCCATGATTGTGAATACACTTGAACCAACGGCCACAGCTGAAATGGTTAGGAATTCGAGCAATACCTTATTGAATGAATGAATGCCAAGTAAAAATCACAAAACAGTGTATCCGAAACATGGCCTGTTGGCCAATACAGTTTTCAGATATTGCTTTTTGTTTTGTCGTTTGCAGACGCGAATGCGTCGTCTGCTAAGACAAAATGTTATTTTTACCCAGAAACTGTAAACACAAGCCCTGTTTTAAATAGTCGATTTTCGTTGCATTTTCGGAAACGAAGAGCTGATTAAGTTTTCTCCGCGATCAGTGAAAAATGTGGAAATTTTTTTCTATACCATTGCTTTTTTTAATTGTTTGCGCTAAAACCGGCATTCTGATAGGCCTACTACTAAGTGCGCGAATGGTAAAAATTTTAAGTTCCGTTTTGTGGTCAGTTTTTGCTCAAATTTAGCTGTATGTTAGGGCTTATATGGAAGGTTTCTCATGCAAAATTTCAACTCATTAGGTCAAGTTGTTTCTGAGTTATGGGGTGAAAGGTCACAATTTGGAGAATTTGGACTCTGGCATCTTTTCACATCATCCTTCAGTCGCAAAACAAATAAAACGGTTTCCATGGCAACGTCAACTGGGTTTTCGACTTGAATCATAGCTTCCGAAAATCTGCCGCTGAATGTATACCTTCACCGTTAGCCAGATTCTCCATTAGCAATCACACTCAGCGTAAAATCAGCAGCCAATTCGATGGCTGTAGTAGATTGGTGTTGTGAAACTTTAATTTATAATTACAACGCTATTCCTTTTCCATTTCTGCGAAGCGTTCACCCATCTGCTAAATTGACAGCTGTGCTAGAGCGCTAATGGGTGTGAGTAGAAATGAGGTATACGACCGTTCACGTATGTCACTTATCACTGCAACCAGAGATGCTCAAGAGGGTACCCTGTTCTTTTTCCAAGGGGACCTCTATCCAAACACTGAAAACTGCCTAATCCGAAACTGTCAGTGCTGCTAACAATGCTGATGAAGCAATCGTGGAAGGGTGTAAATATTCTGGCTTAAGTCTTTTATACGGGGGGACAAAATTGCACAATTATTGCGCGAAAACAATTTCAGAAAATAACTCTATTCGTAACCGTGCCATTGTGTCCCCCTTTGACGTCAGCCTTATCTCCAAAGGATCTACAAGGCGTAAAAGAGGATTTGGGTTGTTATTTATTTTGTTATAGGTTCTGGTACAGCAGTTTAGATTGCTAAGGTTTTGCATTGGAAAACTTATAGCCAAACCTAACCCAACATGATTTGGGTAAAAAAACCTAACGAATCCAAACCTAACCTTGCCTACCAAACCTAACAAAATAAATAACTGCGATCCAATATCACAAAGAAAAAACAAACAGAATAACAACAAAGCAAACCATGTTTGCTAAGCCACACTTGGCTTTAATGAACAAATAGGTACCCGTTGCCTAATTTGAAGAAAGAAAGCCATTTGCGACGAAAAATGCAACTTGCGACGTTCTTATCTCTTCCTGTGATAATCATTTCATACAACTTGTTCAGATTCAATCGCCAGTGCATTTCACTGAGTTGTGAAATGCCATGAGAATTTAATTCCTTGTTGAAAGCCACCCCTATGTCATGTGTCACGCGTTAAATCCTGGCCACCTATCATGCATCATAAAATCCTTTTCATAATCACGTAATACTTGTTCGGATGACATACTTTTTGGTTGAAAACTTCCAACAGATATTTGTTGAAACTCTGTTATCATCGGAAATTGCTAACCGTTTTCATTGCACCAAATTTGACATGAATCACTCATCTCATATCTTCCACACATGGCACTTTTAAATTTGATCAGGTTGCCAAGCTAGAAAGCTATTAGAAAGCAAAAGACAAAACCATGGCTTCCCTGGAAGCGAACCTTTTGTTGGAATTGTTTTTATAAAAATCTTCCCGAGCAGGGTGGTGCCAAATTCCGGAGTGTTGACATTGGAGTTTCTGTTATCCACCTTCCATCAATGATCCACGAAATGAATGGGTTGTTGCCGGGATTTCACAGAGGCTCCTCCCATAAATGAGCCACGGAATAATAATGCGTTGTTTCCGTGAATTCCCATAATTTTCTCTCCCGCCAGTTCCTTCCATGAATGACCATGGAATGAATGAATTCTCACACTCTCCCGCCATATAACCTTCCATGAATGACCTACTGAATGAATGGGTTGTTATGGAATTTGCCATTATTTCATTAATTTTCTCTCCCCAAGTTCCTTCCATGAATGACAATAGAATGAATGTGTTGTAAGCAGGATTCTCACACTCTCCCGTGAGTTTTTTCATGAATGACCATGGAATGAATGTGTTGTTAGCAGGATTTCTCACACTCTCCCGTGAGTTTTTTCATGAATGACCATGGAATGAATGTGTTGTTAGCAGGATTTTTCACACTCTCCAGTCAGTTCCTTCCATGAATGACCATGGAATGAATGTGTTGTTAGCAGGATTTCTCACACTCTCCCGTGAGTTCCTTCCAGGAATGACCATGGAATGAATGTGTTGTTAGCAGGATTTCTCACACTATCCCGTGAGTTCCTTCCATGAATAACCATGGAATGAATGTGTTGTTAGCAGGATTTCTCGCACTCTCCCGTGAGTTCCTTCCATGAATGACCATGGAATGAATGTGTTGTTAGCAGAATTTCTCACACTCTCCCGTGAGTTTTTTCATGAATGACCATGGAATGAATGTGTTGTTAGCAGGTTTTCTCACACTCTCCCGTGAGTTCCTTCCATGAATGACCATGGAATGAATGTGTCGTTAGCAGAATTTCTCACACTCTCCCGTCAGTTCCTTCCATGAATGACCATGGAATGAATGTGTTGTTAGCAGGATTTCTCACACTCTCCCGTGAGTTCCTTCCATGATTGACCATGGAATGAATGTGTTGTTAGCAGGATTTCTCACACTCTCCCGTGAGTTCCTTCCATGAATGACCATGGAATGAATGCGTTGTTAGCAGGTTTTCTCACACTCTCCCGTGAGTTTTTTCATGAATGACCATGGAATGAATGTGTTGTTAGCAGGATTTCTCACACTCTCCCGTGAGTTCCTTCCATGAATGACCATGGAATGAATGTGTTGTTAGCAGGATTTCTCACACTCTCCCGTGAGTTTTTTTCATGAATGACCATGGAATGAATGTGTTGTTAGCAGCATTTTTCACACTATCCCGTGAGTTTTTTCACGAATGACCATGGAATGAATGTGTTGTTAGCAGGATTTTTCACACTCTCCTGTGAGTTCCTTCCATGAATGACCATGGAATGAATGTGTTGCTAGCAGGATTTTTCACACTCCCCCGTGAGTTCCTTCCATGAATGACCATGGAATGAATGTGTTGTTAGCATGATTTCTCACACTCTCCCGTGAGTTACTGCCACAATGACCGACGGAATGATATGTTGTTAGCAGGATTTTTCACACTCTCCCGTGAGGTCCTGACATGAATGACCCACGGAATGAATGCCGTGATCCACACACGAAAATACCTGTTTTTACATCTAAGAGTATGACGTCGTGCACAGGCCTTTCAAGTTCATTCGGGTCTGCAGTCATGATCAACGGAAAATTTGGGTTAAGTTTCTTATACGAGGGACAAAATTGCACGATCGCAATGAAACATTTTCAGAAAGTAGCCATTCTCTTAGCCGTGCAATTCTACCTCCCATTGGCGTAAGCATGCGGCACAGGCTGTGCCTTTCTCTACCTTTTCTCTGTGTCATGGAGAGTTCCCGTCTGACATCGACAAACGGTTTTCTTTTTGCATTTTATTCGTTTTACTTCCTGTTGTATTTTTTCGCATTTTATTTTAATAACTGACTGATCAAAAATATACGATGCGACATTGCTGTTTATTGTCTTAAGAGTCGGTTAGATCAGGTTAGGTGAGGTTATTTTGTGTTAGGTCTGGTTAGGGTTCTCTGTATCGTGCAATTGAAACCTAACTTAACCCAATCTGACAACCAAATCCGATCTGACCTAACCGACTGTAAAAACCTAAAACAAGTCTAAAGGACTTGCCTACATATTTTTGCTCAGCGCGCAGCAATCATAAAACGATGAAAAAAAATGGAAAATGCAAGAAGAAAACCGTTTGCCGATATCAGACTCGGACACAATCACATGACATAGAGAGAAAGACAGAGAGAGAGTTTTACATTTTCAGGTTCTGCCATGCATTTGAAACAAAATTCCATTGGAAATAAGAAACTCTCGAACCTTAAGCATTTTCAAACACAAAAATATAGGTTGCATGCGTATAGTGGCGGCGGAAAAAGATTACTCATACATGTGTTTTTCCCATTTAACTGTTGCCTCCGAAACTTTTTTTTCTTTCTTTTTACTCTTATGCATCTGGCAGAAATTAAAGCGCCAAATTGCAACGGAGCTTTCTAGAGGTGTCAGATTTTGACATCAGTGATGAAAGAGGATCTTTTATTTCTACAGCATGGAGTTTTTGCTAAAATCTCAAGAATGGAAATTTTTCACATGTAGTATGGGTAATCTTTTTCCGCCGCCGGTATACTTTCGTCTAACCATTATAGAAGAAGCATTTGATTGCTACCTTTCAATTTGCAGCTATGTCACAATTCTTTACGTCACACAGTTATTCTGCTTGCAGTTTTCATTTGGGGGACCCTGTTTTGAACCAGCATAATTTAGCTGTTGGGGACCCCTGAGCTGGTTTCAAATACACGTGGGAATTTTCAAATAGCTTTTGCGCCGTCTTTCAAAATTTGAGTGTTTTATCCATACCCATTGTTAAAATTTATTACTTTTACTCATTCATGTTTTGTTCAATTATTGTTATTTGTAAATTTGAAATTGAAAAAAAAAAAAGCTTCTTCTTCTTCTCTTCAAGAAGGCACAGCCTGTATGTTGTCTAATCTTCCCGTTTGGGAAGTGTCACATTTCATCCTGTGTCTTGTGATATCTTTTCGAAATCCGAGTGGAAATGTTTGACCCAACACCAAAAATTTTGTAAATTAAACAAAACGGTAGAAAATTAACGGTAGAAACTTAACGGTAGAAAATTAACAGTAGAAAATTAACGGTAGAAAATTAACGGTAGAAAATTAACGGTAGAAAATTAACGGTAGAAAATTAACGGTAGAAAATTAACGGTAGAAAATTAACGGTAGAAAATTAACGGTAGAAAATTAACGGTAGAAAATTAACGGTAGAAAATTAACGGTAGAAAATCAACGGTAGAAAATTAACGGTAGAAGATTAACCGTAAAAAAATCCTCTGGGAGTTTTTCTTTCCTTCAAAGGTTCCATCCTTTCTTCATGCCAATACACTTCTTTTTTTCCTTTGACAGTCTGCACGCTTTGCCACCGGGACCTTTCACTTTCGATTTTCACGGTTTCCTTTTCCATTTTCTTTTCTCATTTCCGCCCACAGAGCAGCGATTGTCAATCCGAAATGTCACATTTTTTTCGAAGAATCTCATTTTCTGAACTTTGTTCAATTTGATGCAAATTCGACAGACTTCTTTTGAACGTGGTTTGATTGCGAGTCCTCTTCCCCCTCTCCTGATCTTTTCTGACACGGGCATTCCTGGATATAATTGTGAATCAACTTCAACATGTTCGAATAGACTACTGCAATAAATTTCGTCAACCGACTCGGATTCCAGTTGTTTCCTATTTTGCAGTAGAGTTGCTCAGAAACGGTAATTGAGTTTGAAATTCGAAAAGCTATTTTAACTCCTTTTTTAATAACTCCCATGTTATTTCTTTGCTGTTTCTTTCTGTTCCGCTTGAAAAATCTTTATCCATTGCGCTTTGTTCTACCCAAATACAGTCCTAATTTTCAACTTTCATGCATGGGATCATCAATTTGCATGATGAAGTACTCGCATTCTTTGGAGCACTTCTTGAGAAGCAATTTCAAAATATTTAATGTTTTCATTATGAAAATATTTAATGTTTTCAAATTTTCTCAAGAATTTCCCAGAACCAATTCCCATATTTAAGTTAAACATGCTTGGGCGTTTTGGCTTTTTACCCCACAATATTTGAACGGCGCCATCTTCCTTCCTGTTACCTTGCTTTCAGCAACGCTATTTTCAACTTTCTCCCCGACTTCAGCTAATCTCTGCATCTGACCTTAACAGCAATGTGAAGTTTCCGAATTTTTTGGTGAGTTGACACTTGATAGCGCTGGTTTTGGATTTTTCTTTAGTCTTTGCATTGCGGGGATCTATTCCTGCAGGATGTCTTCCTAGGAGTTCGATTCCCTGATGTTCGATTCCGCAGAGGTCAGCATTTTCCCCACAATTCGACATTATTATTATTATTATTATTATTATTATTATTATTATTATTATTATTATTATTATTATTATTATTATTATTATTATATTATTATTATTATTATTATTGTCAAAAACAGTGTTCAAATGATTAGGCACTGTAACAAATACAACAACAACAAAAATTACGCAAGCAAGCATAGTCAAATGATAAAACACAAACAAGACAATGAAGGTATTCAAGAGTCATGGGGAATAAAATTCACGTCATCAATCTGGGGGACGGGCATCTCTGTCGTGGTGCGAGGCATGCGAGCAATTGCGCGAGATATCAATTGGCTATTTGCGGGGAGGCTATTCCATTCGGTTAATGTTCGGGGAAAGAAGGAACTGAAAAAAACATTTTTTTTGCAAAATGGTAGGACAAAGCTCAGGCCGTTATCTGTCCGCCTTTGTTTTGATTTAAACATGTAAGTGTCAGGTAGAGAAAAATCCACAGCACCTGTGATTATATCACTGAGCAGATTTAGGCGATGCGTTCGGCGGCGGCTCTGCAGGGTGGAGAGATCTAAATCTTTTAGGATTGCGGTTACACTATATTGCCGGCCATACTTTTGGGTAATGGATCTGACAGCTCTTCTTTGAACAGCTTCAAGCGCGTCAATGTCGCATCTTTTAGAGGGATCCCATGCTGCACAGGCATACTCTAAGATAGGCAAGACGAGGGAGGTATACGCATATCGTTTTTGTGCATCTGAAGCGATTTTTAAATTGCGCATAATGTAGCCGACTTTTGATGACGATTTCGCTATTATTGATGAAATGAGGCTTCCAAGAGAGGTTATGACTGAAAGTTACGCCAAGATATTTGAAGGTGGAGACGACCTCCATGACTTCACCTGAAATAGAGTATGCACTGGCAGGGTCACGCTGATGGGATCCAAACAAGACTACCTTGGACTTGTTGGCATTAATCTTCATGCTCCATGTCCCGCACCACGAAGACACGGATGTGAGATCATTTTGTAATGCAACGGAATCAATTTGGGAAATAAAGGGCCTATAAATCACGATGTCATCGGCAAAGAGCCGGGCAGAAGAACTAATATTGGACACGATGTCATTGATGTAAATGAGAAATAAAAGTGGTCCTAAGACACTGCCTTGAGGGACACCTGAACAAATGCTGACGGGAGCAGATATTGACCCATTAATGGAGACCTGTTGATGTCTACCACTTAGAAAGGATGTGATGACATCAACGATATTCTGGGGAAACATGAGGGCCTTAAGTTTTTGAATAAGCTTTGTATGGGACACCATATCGAAGGCCTTGGTCAAATCAAGAAAAATTGCGTGAACAGGTGTGCCATTGTCCAATGACCTCGCAACCTCGTCAGAGAAGAGAACCAGCTGCGCTTCACATGATCTTTTGGACCGAAATCCAAATTGATTAGGGTGGAAAAATGAAATTTTGTTCAGAAACCCAACAATGTGTGAACAAAGAATTTTTTCAAAAAGTTTAGAGCATGCAGAGGTCAAGGATATTGGACGATAACCTTCAGGCTTGTTGGCGGGCCCGCCTTTTTTGGTATTGGGGTAATGATGGCCCTTTTCCAGTCTTCGGGGATGTGACCTTGAGAAAGAATAAGGTTAAAAAGAGCTGCAAGGGAAATTGACAGTGAGGGCGCAAGTTCCTTAAGAAGTCGCGGAGGGATAGCGTCAGGACCAGGTGGCTTTCTGTTTTTTAGTCTCAACAGCAGTTTATGAACACCATTTTTGGTAACAAACAAATCTGGGAATGGAGCAGAAAGCTGAATCGCAGACAACTGAATATCGCGACTACATGGGGGCGTATCGTTTTGGAGGACACTGGCAAAATAGTCATTGAATAATGCAGCTTTAGACGACGCGTCATGAACTGTAATTCCATCCTCGCCAACTAAAGGTGGCAATGAACTTTCTGTTCTCAAGGATTTTAAGTAACGCCAGAATGCTCTAGAATGATCGCTATCGACAGATTTTGCAATGAAGTTGTCAAAAAGCTGGGTGTTTAGCCTGGCGCATTCACTTTTCAGGTCCATGAATCTAAGTTTGTGATGGGGGAGGCCTGTTTTCCTTAATATGGCATTGGCCTTTCGTTTGCAACGGAAAAGCCTAGTCAGTTTTTGGTTGACCCAAGGAAATTTTTGTGACTTGTTCGTCTTTTTCTTGAATTTAGGAAGTCTGTCTAGACAATCTAGAAGAGTTCCTTTAATTGTCATCCACACATCATTTACTGACCTATTTTTAATGCCAATTTCAGAAAAGAGGGGGTTAGTAAGAAGGGAAGCATTAAGAGAATTCCAATTTGCTTTGCAGTAATCAGGATAATAACGGAATTTATTCAATTTGGACTCTCGACCAGCGACGACATCATTTGAGCATCTAGGTTTAAATGACAAAATCACGGCCTCATGGTCAGACAAACCAGGCACCACTTCAATATCAGGCAAAGGGAAATCAAAATTGACCATGACCAAGTCAAGGATATTTGCGCAAGATTTGGAGACACGAGTGGGTTTATTGACCAATTGATTGAGAGAGAAGGATCCAAGAATCTTTTGTATGAAACTATCATTGGCATTTAACAAAGAACTTTTTTCTGTTGCAAAAAGTGTTGGGCAATTAAAATCCCCACAAATCAACGTCTTCCGATTCCGGGTAACATGAAATGAGATTGAGTCATACAGGTCATCAAATAGGCAAGAGTTAGTGGGCAGATTAGGAGGAAGATAAACACAAGCCAGAAACATTTTTAAATGCTTGTGAAGACTCAATGAGCACCAGACTATGTCTAAATTACTTGCATGTGAAAGTCCAGACTCCACGACTGTGCTAGGAATGTGGTTTCTAACCCCAAGTAGAACACCACCTCCACGTTTTTCCATCCTATCCTTTCGGTAAGTGGTGAACTCAGGAGGGAGAATTTCTGCACTTGACACTTCAGGTGAAAGCCAAGTTTCTGACAAAAAACAGACTGAAATATTATGTTGCTCAAGGAAAACACACAAATCTAAGCGTTTTTCAAGACTTGCTATGGACCTACAATTAACAACAGCCATTGATATGTCATTTATGGGAAAAACCTGCACCCCAGGAATTCTATCAAGACCTCTGCTGCTGGGTTTCACCGTAGGAGCAGGAAGGCGAGCAGTGATCCCAGTTGGGATGGGTGGGGAAGGTGGCCTCAATTTCGTACCAAATGAAAAATGTGAAGATGTTGCACGAAATCTAGACAAATTGAGGTTAGCAGCGGGCAAAACATGCTGAGTGTTATTGGCTAATCTAGGTGGCATCCCTCCCCCCACCATCGCAACTGACGGATCAACACTGGCGATCCCGCTTCTGCTGCTGGGTTGCACTGCAGGAGCAGGAAGGCGAGTAGTGATCCCAGTTGGGATGGGTGGGGAAGGTGGCCTCAATTTCGTACCAAATGAAAAATGCGAAGATGTTGCACGAAATGTGGACATATTGAGGTTAGCAGCGGGCAAATAATGCTGAGCGTCATTGGCTATTCTAGGTGGCATCCCTCCCCCCACCATCGCAACCGACGGATCAACACTTGCGGTCCCGCTTCTGCTGCTGGGTTGCACTGCAGGAGCAGGAAGGCGAGTAGTGATCCCAGTTGGGATGGGTGGGGAAGGTGGCCTCAATTTCGCACCAAATGAAAAATGTGAAGCTGTTGCACGAAATGTGGACATATTGAGGTTAGCAGCGGGCAAAACATGCTGAGTGTTATTGGCTAATCTAGGTGGCATCCCTCCCCCCACCATCGCAACTGACGGATCAACACTGGCGATCCCGCTTCTGCTGCTGGGTTGCACTGCAGGAGCAGGAAGGCGAGTAGTGATCCCAGTCGGGATGGGTGGGGAAGGTGGCCTCAATTTCGCACCAAATGAAAAATGTGAAGATGTTGCACGAGTGATTGATGATAAAATTAGTGGCTGCCCGATGAGCGCCCTGCCGTAAAACATTTGTTTGCTGAAACTAAAATTCCTCAAAGTTCGATTCCCCAAAGTTCGATATTTTTCCCTACAGCTCGACATTTGTTTTTTTGCTGAAATTCTTCAGTTTGATTCCCCAAAATTCGATAACTTTTATTGTGCTTTGCTTTCCCTGAATTTCGAATCCTCGGAGTTCGATTCCATAAAGTTCGATGTTGCCTGCAGAAATGTGCTTTTGCTCAGCAGTTGGAATCCGGTGTACTTCCCGATCCTGTACGTGTCCTTTGAACTCTTATGATTCCATGGGTGATCTTTTAAAGAACCTCCAAATGATACCAAAAAGGATTCGACGGCTGAAAATTTTCTGTTATGCGATTTCATGCTATTTTCGTCGCGTTGGTTTCACTTATTTCCTTTGCTTCTTTCATTGGTTCTCTCATTATTCTGACGATTTTTGCATTTTTCTTATGGCAATTCATTCCAAATTTCGCAACACTTTTTCCGTTCGTTACATCAAACTGATCAAACTGCATCCAATTGAAACATTCATTCATATTCCCATACTTTGTTCTCCGGAGATAGTCTCGTTTTAGTGGGTGGGGTGCCACCGGGTGACCGCCTGGACGTCGCTTGTAGCCAACACGAAACGCCATCCAGGGGCCACCCGGTGGCACCCCACCCAATAAAACGAGACTATCTCCGGAGAACAAAGTATGAGAATATGAATGAATGTTTCAATTGGATGCAGTTTGATCAGTTTGATGTAAAGAACGGAAAACGTGTTGCGAAATTTGGAATGAATTGCCATAAGAAAAATGCAAAAATCATCAGAATAATGAGAGAACCAATGAAAGAAGCAAACGAAATAAGTTGAGCAGTGATTTAAAATGAACCTAACTTGTGCCAAGTAGGTACCCAAACGTCATCCCAAATAGGCTAAATAAAATAAATGCCGGTCACGCTAAAATAACGAAAGACTCCGGAATTCATGTCGAGCACAAAGTTGACGCAACATACAAACACATGCATTTAAATAGATTATGAGCTTCATCAAAACCCGAAAAATGAGCGAATGCCTTGTGAACTCCGTCACAACATCACTTGCCGTAGCTGCTAGAAGCAATTTGCGGGGGATATTTCCCAAGAGGAAAGTTTCCTCGAGATTTACTCTTGATTATAATGGTAATCGAATAAGATAATCGAATAACGTGTGCTCGTTGCGATAAACTTAAGAAAATAAACCAAAGCTTTTTTTGATATTTCGAAGATCTTAAAACCCCGACTACCAGTCAGCTGTCGTCCTCTTCCTGTGAATTCGACAAACCAGTTGATACTCAGATAACCATGAAGCGTGATCTGCCTCCACCACGAAAAAGCTTCCAAGGGAATCTTGTCCAAGGGAAGCCTGGAAGCAGCACCGTCCTTATCGGCGATTCAATGATGAGATCTGCTGCCCTCAGCCTGCAGAGTGACGATTGCGCCATCTATAGCTTTCCAGGAACCACGGTCAGTAGACTCTCGGGGGATCATCCTGAGTTCAGATATCCTCTCCACCAATACCTCCAGGGTGGTACTGCACGTTGGTACCTGTGATCTCCCCCACTTCCAGAACATCCCCCAGTTCACCGATAACCTGCGGAAGTTGTTTGCTGCAATCCGAAGCCGAGCTCCAAATGCAAAGATTGCATTCTCCTCCATCCTTCTTCGAAGAGATATCCCCTCGGTTCTCATCTATCAAATCAATGGTCAGTGTTACCGCCTCTGCAAATCATTAGGCATCAGCTTCGGCGACCTGAACTTTGTCATGACACGCAAGTTGATCGGGCCTGATGGTGTCCATCTTTCGCGAAGCGGAGCCAATCATCTTGGAAGACTCTGCAGTCAACTGATCCGGATCATGCATGGTCTTCCAACCGTCGAACCTGGTACTGTTCAACCTTTATCAGAAATTTATTTTTTAGCATAAACTTTTCGCCTTTATCTTCCCACTTGAGTAAATGTAGCGTAGCCCCTTTGACACACGTATTTTACCTGTTCATATTCTGCTTCCTGATCTCAACCTTTTTGGGCTGGCTGTTTCGCCCACTCATTCACATCATGTTCGAGTATTGTTGCCACCTGCGAGACAATATTCGGCCGACATATCAGCCTGACCTGGCACTGCATTCCAGTGGTGAGAGCGGTTTGAGGGTTGCAAACTCCCTTGTCAATGCAGAAAGAGTGGGCAGGGTACCCTATTCTGATCTGTCTGTGGAATTGCAGGTCTCTTCATCCTTTGTTCATTCTGTCCATCCTGTTCTGATTGAAGCCAGTGTCTCTCAGCTGACGACCGCCTTGCCAGGTGGCGAGAGTGACCTTGCAGTAGCTAGAGTTCAATTCATTCATATCAGAGACAGCGGAGTTGCATCATTTGATCCATTTGTTGTGGGTACAGAACAATCAGTTAGACCGCCCACCAGGCCAAATGGCCTGGTATCCATTCATCATTCTGCCTCGCCCAACTCGGTGAGGGTGAACGCCGTGCAATCTGCTGCCGCAATGCATACCAGCGGCAACAGTCGATTGCAGGGCGTCAACCCTCGTGCTGTGACGGGCGAGGGGAGTGGACTTATTTCTCCTCCACTTTTCAACCCCGTCAATTCAACCAAAATATTTTCTGCTAATCTTGGTTCCTCTGACATAAATTTTGCTATTCTAAATTGTCGATCTATTTTATGTCCTATCAAACGAGCCGAGCTATGTAATTTGATATCTGTCCATTCTTTGCACGTATTGGTACTGACGGAGACCTGGTTGAGGCCTGACATCAATGATGCTGAACTCCTGCCTCCAAATTACCGTATTTTTCGCCGTGATCGCGGGGATGGTCGTCGTGCAGGTGGGGTCCTGCTCGGAATCCATGAAAGCATTTCATGCCAGGAAGAAGAATCCTTTCTTAATGGTGACAGCTCACTGGAAATAACTTGGGTTTCTCTCAATCTTTGGCGAAACTTCAAGGTGTTTTTGGCCGCAATCTATCTACCCCCAAATTTGCCTTCCGGGAATCCAATTTTTAAAGCTTTTTATGATTCGGTCTGCGCTCATACTACCCTAGGGCGCAAAATTTTAATTTGTGGGGATGTTAATGCCCCCAGTTTTTTCGCTCCTGTTATTAACCCACATGCCAACCCCTTGCCTTTTGGCGGAAACGACAAATGCATAGAGGAAGTTATTAGCATGTTAAATTTTAAACAGTTGGTCGACAAACCTACTAGAATTACCCCAGCTACATGCTCCCTTTTGGATGTAGTCATGACTAATTTCGAGTGCGAACCCTACAAAATCGCCGTTGTACCAGGATTATCAGATCACGAAATGGTTTTGTTCACCACTCAACGTAAACATAAGCCCACAAACACGACTCGAAAAACAATCAAAACCTTCACTGACTACTCTGCAGTCGACTGGCCAACAATCAATAATGTCCTTCTCACGAATCCTTTATTTCAAGCTGACTGTATGCGCAACCGTACGGTCAACGACAATTGGCTAACAATAAAAAACACCCTTTTGGCCATTAAAAGATCAATTCCAGTCAAAAAAGTAAAAAGCTCTCCTGCTTTCCCTTGGGTCAACTAAAGTTGAGCAAACTATTTGCCAAGAAGAGACGCGCGCACTCGAAGTGGAAACGAAGTGGATCCGCTGTCCATCAAACCTCATATATGAGTTTACAAGCGCAATGTTTCGATTTAAATTCTAAACTTTTCTTTTCCTTCATTGACACCACCTTGGACAGCAAGTACAATAGAAAATTTTGGCGCTATCTGAAATCCCTAAAAGGCTGTGGAGACATACCGCCTTTAATCACGCCGCAGGGTACTGTGACAAGTGAACCTGGCGAAGCAGCTGATGTTTGAACAGCTATTTTTCCAGTGTGTACTCGTCGCCATCATCTCACTCAGCCGTGAACGTCATCCCTTCTCATGTTCCCCAGGACCTGCCCGATGAACTCCCACCAGCAGTTGGAAATTTTGGAATCCGCAAACTTCTGCTCAAGATTAACCCCAAGAAAGCACCAGGTCCTGACGGTCTTTCTGGCCTTCTTCTGAAATCTCTCGCTCTCGCACTTGGTCCAACTCTTGCAACGCTTTTTTCCCAAATTTTGTCAACAGGCAATCTGCCTGCAGATTGGAAAAAGGCTCTCATAATTCCCATCAAGAAAAAGGACTTGCCTGCTAATCGTCCCGATAGTTACCGGCCTATCTCTCTTACTTGCATATGCTCCAAGTTGTTCGAAAAAGTTGTGTTATCCATCATTACCACATTTATGCAGGATAAAAAAATCCTCCACCCCAACCAGTTTGGATTTCGCAGTAAAATGTCTTGTGAGACCCAAGTACTCCTCCTTACCGATGAAATAGCTCGGAATCTAGATCTTGGTACTGACACCCACGCTATTTTCTTAGACTTTGAAAAAGCTTTTGACCTAGTTCCCCATGATAAGCTTCTCAGTAAAATGAAAAATTTGGGATTTCCAACATTTATTTTGTCGCTAGTCTCCAGCTTCTTGTCCCATAGGACTCAAACGGTGTCTGTGAGTGGCCACACTTCTCTTGAATCACCAGTGACGTCTGGGGTTCCTCAGGGAAGTGTCCTGGGGCCTCAGCTTTTTCTGATATACATTAATGACATTGCGGAAAAAATCAGTTCTAGCATTCGCTTGTTTGCTGATGATGTCATTATCTACAGGACAGTCTCCAATCCAAATGATTCGCGCCTATTGCAATCCGACCTCAACCAGGTATCCGTCTGGTGTGACGCCTGGGGTATGCGCGTTAACCCTACGAAAACGAAAGCCATGGTTTTTTCCAAGCGAAGGACTGCTCAGTGCAGTGGGGCAAGTTACACTATCGCGGACCACCCTATTCAAAATGTCAAATTCTTTAAATACTTGGGGGTTACAATTTCAAATGACCTATCATGGAAAGAACACATCAACTCCTTGACAGCTAAGGCTAATAAAACTTTGGCATTCGTTTTCAGGAATCTTCGTTATTCTTCTGTAGAAGCGAAACTGAAGGCTTATTCAGCGCTAGTTTTGCCAGTGTTGGAGTATGCTAGCGCAGTTTGGGATCCATCCACTCAGGATCTAATTTCCAAAGTTGAGATGATACAACGGAGGGCTGCCCGTCAAATTACTGGTCGTTTTTCCAGAGACATAAGTGTCACTAGCTTGTTAAAAGATTTAGGACTCCCATCCTTGGCAAATAGAAGGAAATCCCGCAGGCTCCAATTGTTTAGTGAAATGGTTACAAACTCCCTAAATTTTAGTTTACCCACGTGCTATGAACTCAAACCTATACAGCGTAGAACAGACAATGGTCTAACTTTTACTGCTCCCTTCTTTAAGACCAACTTAGCTTTTAATTCTTATTTCCCTCGAACGATAAGGGATTGGAATAACCTCCCTGGCACAGCAAATATAATATCCCGCTCACGTGCTCTCCGTGGCGTCACACCAAAAACCTCGCCATTGATTTCTTGAATTTTGTCTCCTTTTCTGTGTGGCTTGGTATGATTGCTATTGAGTCGTTTTCTTGTCGCACAATGCCTTTGATTTCTCGATTTCTTTTTTCTCTTGTGTGCTCTCTTTGACTAGGATTGCTTTGTAAATCGTCTTCCTGCCACCCAAAACCTTGGTGGCAGTCTTTGTGATTAATAATAATAATAAAAATAATGATATATATGATATATATATATATATATATATATATATATATAGATATATATATATATATATATATATATATATATAGAATATATATATATATATATATATATATATAATATATATATATATATATATATATATATATAATACTAAAAATACCGGGTTAGTGGGGACGCATTTTCGTTTTTAGGTTTGTGGGGTCCATATTCACTACCAACTGTGATAGTGAGGCCATTGGCGTCATGTGCATATATATGAAGTACCAAATTGGGGAAAAGTATCGAAAGATGATCCGCAGATGTAATAGACATGTGTAATGTCATTTCAGGGGGACACAATTGCACGATCGCAGGGTAACATTTCTACAAAATTGCCGAATTACGAGCCGTGTATAATTGTGCCCCCCTTTGCAGACGGCACAGGGTGTGCCTTTTCTATGTATCGTGCAATTGTGTACACATCAGACATCGACAAACGGTTTTATTTTTGCATTTTCTTCTTTTACTTGGGTACGGTTTTATTTTTTCTCATTCCGTTGTTATTGCGGACTGAGAAAATATGGAAGTTAGTAGTTTTAAATCGTTATAGGAGAGGTCAGGAGAGGTTCGATTGGGTAAGGTTAGTTCCAAGTCGTTTTAAGTTAGGTTTCCATTGTACTAAACAGAGAACCCTTACCTAACTAACCTAACCAAATCTTACCTAATCTAACCCAACTAACCTAATCCAGAGGACCCTGATCTGACAGATTAACCGACAAAGAAAAGGCACACCATGTGCCATATACTGGCGCCAAAGAGGGGACACAATTGCTCGGCTAAGAGTACCTACGGCTGTTTTCCGAAAATGTTCCCCTGCAATCGTGCAATAATGTCCCCCTTAATGATAATTTAACCCAACAGAGGTTTTGTCTCTCTCCGACTGCTTCAGTTTTCCTTTTCCCTATAGACAACCTTTCATACTTATTTTTCCTGCCTTTTCTTCTCCCTGGTCATCATCCTTCATCACCATCAACCGCCATACCAATTTCTGCAACTTCCCGCCTCTCAGATTTTGTCTTCTCATATCGCTCTCTTTTTTCCCAATCTCTCCCCTTCACGTAACAAGCGAAAACTCCCACTACATGCTCTTAAGCATCAGACATAAGGAGACGTGTGGGTCCCATGCCATGCAAGCGTACTCCAGAATTCATCATCACCATTGCCATTATGAGCTGAGAGCCATACGGCCGGTGGCTCGGCTTAAACCTTGTTGCACAACTTGGGCTCGCAAGGAGAACATTGCCCCATAATCGCAGCCCAACTCCGCTCTGCATTCAACTGAGAGGATTCAGATCAGTTATACAGGGTAGCCCAAAAGTCTTTGGCCATAGCAGGCATTTTTTCCGCCTTTTTTGCAGAATTAGTCTGTACTTTGCAAGTTAAGCCTTATCTTTATCCTTTTTGTGCGTTTTCGAGGCTCTGTGAGTCGAATCATGTCAAACTGGTCAACCTGCAATCATCATCATCAGCGACATTTTGCTTTTTCTTCAATCGACAAGAGACAAAAATCGACGATCGATAATTTTTTGCGTTTTTTGCTGACGCTGTTTTCTCAAATTACGCTGGATTTGTTTGCATTCTAAATTAAGGTGGCTGTGCATTGCATGTTTTTTCTGCCAACATTCAGATTCTGAATCCGAATACAGGCAGCATCTTGAGTCCAAATTTTTTCGCCCGGACACATCCGATAGGACCTTCAATACGGGAGGCTTCTTGAAAAAGCAACCTGCGGAATGCACGGAGAATGGACAATATGCATGGGATGCCCGGAATTCGTCGGCGGCACGGAGAATTTTCAGACCGCAGGCCAACACAACACTCAAGGGAAGACATTCCCAATTTTCGGTTACTTTGGAATTCCTGAATCCCGATTCTTTCGACGCATCAGATGCTTCCGATGCATCCTAAGCTTCCGATGCATCCCACCCATGCTTCCGACGCATCCGATGCATCATTTATTTTAAATGCGATGTGACCATTATCAATGTTAAGACTTTGGAATACCTGGCGAAGTGACTACCGATTCTTTTGACGCTTCCAATGGATCCGGTGCATCCTATGAAAATCGACGCATCCGATGCATACCACGCATCGGAAGCGTCGGATGCATCTTTAGGATGCATCAGAATCATCTGGTGCATCGGTTGCGTCGGAAGCAGCATCGGTTTTCAGGTAAATGCCAATCTTGCCCACATTAATGCCCAACGTCACATTGCATTCGCAAAAATGATGCGTCGGATGCATCCTTATAGGATGAATCGGAATTATCTGATGCATCGGTTGCGTCGGAAGCATCGGTTTTCAGGTAAATGCCAACCTCA
>JASGXE010005447.1:0-30564 GCA_030068105.1 Sinentomon sp. SZTP_YWyxl
AATGGAAAATTTGGAAATAAGGGCCACATCCGTCAAGCGAATTTGATTTTTTGGACTTCCGAGACTGCGCAAATGACCATCAGTTTGACCACTTGTTGGAAGGGGTCAATTGATCTCGGATTGAGCCACCTATCCGAGATCAGGACTTGAGCCACCTTGGAAAAACACACAATTTTGATCAGAGATCAGCAGCCACTGATCCAGGATCAGTTTCGACAGCATGATCTCGGATCAGATCCAAAAAAACTCAAATTCGACTTGATCCGAGATCAGTGGCTCCTGATCTCAGATCAAATTATGGTCCAGTTTCCATCCTAAAGTGCAAGTGGTGTTTGCGCATTGCAGTAAATATTGTCTGTTGTTCCAAGATAAATCAATAATGTGCTAGTTTGTTCTCTTTCACCATGGTTGTTCCTTTGTCAGTGGACCTTGAAGTGTGACAATTGAGCTTGTAGGATATTTGGGTGTCACGCCCCAAATTTAGATCAGAGTGCTGCATTACCTGCTTGTTGAGGTCAGAGTGCTTCATTTGTATGACTCTTAGTTCTGCAAATATGGGGCATCACCGACTGGCATTTCTATCAGCAGTGCACCTCATTCAGAATTATTGTTGTCTTGTGCTGGCTTGTGGACCCGAACATTAAGTCAGTAATTTACCAAAACACACATAGGATGCATAATAAAATTTAGATAGGTACCATGATAATGGAATGTTGGCAGGAGAGGGTGTATCCGTTCATATAAACAGGAAGATAGCACCAGAGTGCTGTTTTTAAACGGGTTTATGCTTTGGAGGATGAAAGAGGTAAGAGGTTTGCCATATCATGAAGTTGCAATAATGACATGCTATCCATGTAAGGAAGGTCACAGGTTACATCAGGCAGGAATAATTGGGTCAATCGTTCCAACTTTCAAAAATAGGCTGCAGCATGTAGGTACCTAACCTGTTCACCACAAATGAAACTGGTGAAATCCAGAATCGATCTTGTGCACAATTCCTGGAGCTTGATTTCCAATAAAACAGAAAGGCAGTTGTTAAACTTTTCACTTTGCCTTTCACTGCTGAGAACAGGAAGCCATTTCCTAACAAGGGCCTGAAATAAGATGACAAAAAAACAAAAAAAATAAATAGGTACCTAAATAAAAAATAGGACCATTAGACTTCGTCCAATCCAGAATTCCGCCAAAATATCATTTCACAATGATTTGTTGGATGTATAAACTGCTTTCTAGAAGCCTGAAAAAGAATCCTAGAAACAGCTTGGTTTGAGAAATGTTTTAGAAATGCAAAGAAATTTGAAAGACAGAGATTCTGGATCATGGTCACAGGATTCCGGAGCCAAACATTTCGCATGGATCGTAAAATGATATGAAAAATCTGGTAGAACTGCACAGGTCACAGATCGCTGGCAAGACCAGTGCATAATCACGACATGGAAACTCGGAAAATGGGGTTTAACAACCGTGCACACAATGACTAGAAAACGAACACCTCTAGATATCAATAGAGTATTTTTGTTTGGCAATCTCCTCGTTGGTGACACCCCTTAATAGGGGAGTGTACATGTTAGGCTGTAGATTGGGTTGGGTTAGGTTAGGCAAGATTCAGACCAAATCAAATCAGACCAAAACAAATCTAATCTCAACCAATGCAGTCTAACCTCGCATGTGTTGGCACCTTTTACGGGTGTCACCAATGAGTACAGATCCGTCGGGCCATTTTTCCACCTGGTGCGTTCCTGCGGGCTTTTCTGAGAGGGCACCCCTGCAGAAGAGACGATTGCTGTTTTTATGCGGCGTTCATAATATCAGCGTTGTTATCGCACATAATTGTATGTTGACCGCAGCTCGCTGCAAAAAGCAATCGACGATTCTACAGGGGCGCCCGCACAGAAGCAGCCCGAGGAACGTACCAGGCGGACAAATGGCCCGACGGATCTGTACAATACTGAATTTTTGACAAACATATTTTTGAAAACAGGGTGCCTGCAGCTGGACAGATGCCATTTTCCCTGACTTTTCCAGACGGAAATTCCAAAAATTCCAGACATTTTACATTCATTGCCATCCATCTCTCAGCATATTTAATGCCAATGTTAAAAAAAACTGAAAAATAAGGCTTAATACTTGGTTCTGCTTGATTTGCCTCAAGTGTGGCCGAACATTGCATAACAATACAAAGAAGAAAAGAATACGAAGTAATCCAGTCAACCCTTGTTCTAAGGTACCAAGGTAATAAAGACTTCACTTGTAAGAGAAACAGAAATTTGCATGAAATCACCTTTTCTAAGAGTGAAACAATGCAAGAAACCCAGTCCTCAGTAAGCATCCTCTTGACACTCTTCATCTGAGAACTACACTCGTGTTGAAACAAGATAAGCTCGATCCCAGATGTCTTCTGAGCAAGGTTGGCAGTATCAATAAGTTTCAGGTGGCTGTGAAAGATGAAGAAAGAAAGGGTATTTGAAGAAAGGGTATTTTGTTCACTCAAGGCTTGATGAAGTGCATCTGATGTTGCTCATCGTAATGATGATAAAGCAGCCGGGAATCAGGATCAGGGGCGGCGATCACGGGGGGGGGGGAAGGGGGGGGCATGCCCCCCCAAAATTTCAATAATCGAAAACAGTGGGGGTCAAGGGCCCCTGCTCCGACCCCCGCTGGGCCCAAAAATACGCGCTGTTGGTGGGAAATTTGGCCCTGGAACACCTATTTTGGCCCCAAAATGAACCCTAGAATTTAAAAATTTCTTCAGCTTCTATGAGTTAACTTTTAACAGAGGCTGTTCGTGAAAGGAATTTGGATGCAAAATCAGTTGGGGAATGCTCGGTTGCATCAGTAAAAAGCTACACGTCTCGGCAAAGGTACCATCCATCTTTTCACCAGTTTAGGCAGGGGCAGTTTATATTGAGATCAATCTTGCGAAGTGAGTTCGGCATTTTCGCACAGGATTCAGGGTCATCTCTCAGTTCCTCTCTCAGGCTTGGCTCCTCTCTCAGGGCAGACACTGCCACGTTGTGCTTGTTTCATTTTAGGACCCTGATGACATGCCAACCATCCTCAATGGAACACGGTCCAAGTTGCAAGTCTCAAGATTTGAGATGCAGGCGGGTGACGATAAGTCCCAAACTAATCCAAGTTGCAAGTCTCAAGATTTGAGACTTGCAACATGGCGGGTGACAATAAGTCCCAAACTAAGTTTTTGGTTCATTTCTGACAAGGAAGAATAAAATTACCAAACTAATTGTGAATGTTCTCCCACTTTCACAGACAGATTCCGAGCCCGCTGAAAATTGTTCCGAGCTTCAATGGGTTCACAGAGTGCCAAGAAGCGGTGAAGTCATCACATGGAAATGTCATCGCAAAGTACAAGATGGAATGAACGAGGAAAATACAATGCGAGTGAACGATGGGTCATGGTGCGCCTCCGGCAAAGTTAAATTTCTCTTGAAACAAGTGGCATGCATATTTTGAGGATTTGAGGACACTTTTTATGTTGGAAATATTAAAATAGGCAATTCCACACACTTTTTATATTTGTGATCCTTTTCATCGTCGAAACCCTGGAACCATTCAAGGAATGAAAGTATTGAAGTTTAGACGCGATAGAATTTCAGGTTCCTGCCACATGATTTCAATAATTGTGCCGACTTTCTCTGTTTTGATCTCCAAAATCATACATTTGGTCAAAATCATAAATTTTCGGTTTTTATGTAGTCAAAATAATTGCCAAGTAGTGTGAATATCCCCTTACCTGCCTTTACAACGACTTGATTTCTTACATTTCTGCCAACAAATGTAGAATTTGAGCCCCTCATTGTCTGTGAAATCTGTGGAGGACGTGCTGCACTGGTAATTTTGACGCTCTCCGCTCTCTGGTTTAATTTTTTTCATGTGCAAAAAAGCATCCTGATCTGGTTGCAATGGGCAAATCGCCTTGGACAAATTAAAGGGAGCTAAGTGAAAACAGAGAAATGAAAAATGTTGAACAACAATGGATTTTAAATGGGAAATCGCAGGAGTAGAAATTAAAGTTTCTTACACTTTGCTCCCTTTAATTTGTCCACGGTGAAATTACCTAGGTCTATCTTGTGTTACCACAAAGATAGCATTTTCAAATCATATGGCAGTAGAAATTTACCATATTTGGAGCAATAAATAGGCATTAATCTCATTGTGTAGTGAAACCGAAGTCCGATGGATATCAGTACCTTCACTTATTCAGACGATTTTCCTGTCAAAAATAGGATAAATGGGTCAATATTGTCTACAGGACAATGGATAAAAAATACAGGACATCTGCTCTGAGCTCTGCCTGAAGTTGGGAAAATTTTCCAATTGTCAAAAGAAAAAATGCTTCCAGTAACAGGAAGCCAATATGGAGGCCTGTTTTCAAAACAATATAAAAAAGCTAGCAGGTATTTCATCTCAAACACAGTCTGAAGTTACTCCAAGCAAGAGTCTAAAGTAGGTACCTGAAATGCAAATCCCACTCATTTGAAATTGCTCCCATTAATCGGTTTTCAGCAAATAGGTTCCCAGTCAGGGAGTTGGCAATGACACTTGCATGATGAGTTGGTAGCCCATGATCCTTTATGGATACTTCCAATCGATTTGGTTCCAAGCAATTCGTAAACACTCCACCACTCAAAATGAAATCCACAACTGCTTTCTTCGAGCAAAACAAGTATTCCTCCAAGACCTCTGCCTTTAGATTAGATATAGAATCAGATCTCCCATTCTTCAACTGCACTGACAATAACTTCAAAACTGCTTGCGTGAATTCCTCTCCAGGAGCTGCAACATCAGAAATACTTATCCCTTTCTGAATGTATGTTTTGTATCGGTTGTTGAATGCCTCAGAAGCTGCTGAGGGCAGCTTGGAAGGATCAACAGACCCAGTTATCCTGTCACCCGATTTGAATAGCTCATTCACTAATTCTGCTCTAAATAACTGACGCTTGTGAACCGTTTCCAAGTAGGCCAGTTTCTGTATCTGAAAACACAAGGCAATGGGGAAGGCGACAATTAGCGATGGTTAAATGTACGAAAATTAAGGCGATGGTTGATTAAACTCTTCACAGAACAGTGATACACACAAACTTCCGCACCCCATCACACAAAATCATGGGTGAGGCCCGATGTTGGGCCATGCTTAAAATGTCGATGTTGGATCATCCAAAATAGACCCAAGCCTGTCTAGAAAAAGTAAAAAATGAGATTTCATTCACAAGGCCTACCGAATCACATAAGTGGCAAAGAGTTCAAACCCTGCAAGTTTCCTGCTGATTTACATAGAGGTACCTGGAATGGCTATTTATACATTTATACATGTATGTTATTTTCTTTCCAAAAAAGCATCGAGCCAAACAAAGATACAGACCTACCCAGTGAAAAGTAACGATTTCATTCCTGAATTTCAGGAAAGGAAGAGCACTTCGTTGATCCTCAATTAACTCTTAAAATCAGCTAGGGATAAATTGGTATGTCAAGAAAATATATCCATTTTTGATTTGGACACACCACACAAGCACATGCAGGTTGGTAAATTCACAAAACAGCGCAACTTAACAACTTATCTGCATCACTAGCATTGGATGAATTTCATAGAAGATCACCAGGATATTATCAATGGTTATCAAACCTTAACGATCAAATCTTTTCACAGGCAGGGCACTCACAGAACCAACTTTTGCGAACAAAATAAGCAATTCATAGATTTCAAAATGCTGACCGACAATGACTTTCAGATAGGTATTGGACCTACATTTGCCTGTTTAGTGGCGGTACCATTGTTGCTGTTGTCAATTCTTTTAGCTACTTTGTAACACTCGTATGGACTTGTTTTTTTTTCTGATGAAAGGTCATGTCATGGTTCTGTGTGAAGTACCTGGGTGATTTCTTCCACATTTCTAATCTTTGCCACTGGCACGTTGGGTCTGTTTTCCACCCAACAATCTCCACCACATTAAAATTTACAATCTCCGCTGTGAGATGAAATTATGAACTTTGTCAATGCAAGCACTGAATTGAACAGACAATCATTTTTTATCAGCCACGTTGGAATTTCACTGATTCCATCTTTCTTGCAGTTTGTCATAGCCATCAAGAGAGCAAGACATCAAATCAAACGATTGTCCACACTTCGATTTAAAAATGAAATGTGTAGTCTGGATATATACGGCCATCACATTGCTAACAGGCCTGTTTTTGCTATAAAATTTCGGTGGCACAAATCGGAAAGCATGCATGAGAACAAGTCTCACATGGTCAGCAATGAATGCAGATTCGAACAATGAATGACATCCTAGGGACATCCTTCGTATTGCCGGTGAATCATCAGCAAGATGCCAATAAAATCCCATGAGTTGACCCCTTCTAGTAGTTGCATAGCTAGGATGAACAAACGGAAATGCAGTTCTTGTGATGTAAAAAATGCCCAACTGCGAATCAAGTAGCATGATCCTTCTTTGTGTGTGGGACATAAAGGGCGATCGGCGAAAAAGGAAACGAAAAAGACTGCTAGCAAGTGGTTCCGTCCAGTGAACAGACGTAGCTCTGCTTTCGAACACCTGCGATGCAGTTCGATTTCCGAAATCAGCAAACAATATCTGCAGAGTTTTCAAAAAAGTTATCGGCGTTCCGTCTGTGTGTGCATGCCGCGTCAATAATAAACATCAATTTTAACTTTGTCAAATGCAATCGCAACAGGGTGGGCCGGCAGTTCTACCTGGACATGCACGATGAGGGCGCTCAATTGGGAATGGAGAGGGGCAAAAATGCATTTTTTTTTACTGTCGGCGCATGTGCTACTCCTTGCATTTTCGAAAACTTGAAGGGCGGTGCACACACAGGCCGGGTATTGTCCTTCCAGGTAGTGACTGATGACCACGGCTACTGTTCGACATGATCACAAACACTTGCAAGCAGCACTGGTCATCAGAATGAACGTGGAGATACGCGGGAATGTTGTGAAATGGATGTGTGCTTTGCAGAGTGAAATGCATTGTTGCGCACGAAGTCAAAATTTCAAGGGTTTGCGACGTTTCTCTCGAAACGAACAAATCTGTCTGGAAAACTGCCATGGCCTGAAGTTGTGATGACTGTTGAACCTCACCCAATTGCAGGTTGCTCAATCCGAACACCCTGTCATTGAGATGCAGGCACTTGCACGTTGGCCTTTTGTCATTCCCGATGAAAACAATAAAAACACAATTGTTTTTTTCTCGCACTGAACAACATTGAACGCGTTTATTGTCGACCGTCCCCGACGTCAGCCTCACCCAAAAACAGGTGCGATTATCGTTTCCATTTTCGCCGTACACCCTTTAGATGCTTTTATCATCTTCAATTGTCTTTCATTAGCAGACCTATAAACTGCCATTAGATGACATAAATCCAAAAGAATTTCTTAGGCCAGTGACTTACGGGTATTCAGTTTTCCAACCAAACCACACGAAATATTGCATCTGAGACCAAATGGCAAGGAAAACAACTAAGAATTAGATTTTTTTGAGTTTAAAGACTCTTTGTTTCACTCACCTTCTCTGGACTTTCTGAGCCAGTGGAATCTGCAATGGCAATACATTTGCACAAATTTGATTTCTGTTGCGAAACATTTTGGATCACAGCTGTACGGTAAGATTGTCGCAACCCAAATATATCTTCAACCATCAATCTCTTCTCCAACGGGCTTTTCTTCGACAGTAATGAAGCCTGTGAGGGTGATTTCCCTCTCTTATTTGTGTGGACTGACATTGCAGAATTAGGCAGAAATGCTACCCAAAACACAATGGGTTGGCAAAATTTCTAAATAAAATGGGAATCAAAAGAGTACAAAAAATTGCTGAACAAGCCTACCAACCTATCCATTTGTGTGGATGCATCAGGAAATTTCACTTGGGTGAAATAAAACAACATGAATAGAGCCAGATCGTGCCAAGTAAGAAATAAACTTGAATTGTTGCCCAACATGAACAAGCTCAGTTTTAACACAGCGTTCTTCTAATTCTTTTTTCTTTAAAATAAACTGAAGTTCAGCCTCTGAACTGTCCGATCATCAATAAAAGTAAAATTTTGAAAATGTTGAAATTTCTGATTGCAGAAGTAAAATTATTGAACTGCCATTTGGAATGAATGGCACCCAAGTTCATGATGAATGCCATGTTCGAAGACTTTCTTGGTGGACACTATAACATAGGCCTGCACTCATTAAAGGTGTGCCTACATTTAGGCCTAAAACATAAAATTTTGAAACTTTCAAGGGCTTTCTGCACAAAAGTTCCGGAGACACTGATCGTGTCAGTAGGTAGGCCTGTGTCCAAATTTGAACGCAACACATGGTCGGCAGAGTTGGCAAGCCTGTGTTTTCTCGGTAACCAGGTTCATTCGGCCACCGCAGAAAACATCTGCGGCATCTTGAGAAGGGCAGAGTCAGTGATTTTTGTTAGAAAAACTCCAAGGGTGAGAGTTCTTCGGGTTTTGGGTGGCACAATGGTTTTCCTTGCAATTCTGTCATTTGGGCTTCATTTTGATTGCCCTGTCATGGCACGAGGAAAGACTGGAGATGGTGCTCTTAAAATCCTGGTCAAATATACATCTGCAGCGACCGAAGAAACCTGGTAGGAAAGGAAATACACAAGTTGCCTCAGCAACATGTTAATACATTTTTCATTTTTTGTAATTCACGTGTTTATTTCACCAACATGAAATTGAAAAACTGCTGAAGATGGTAGCAACAATTCCCGAAGAGCAAGAAGCAACTTACACCATGCAGCATCAAGATGAGATCAAGGTATGCAATCAGCAATGCAAAAGGATTTTCAATGCCACATGATAAAAACATCCAAGATAGAGTTAGAAGCAGGATGCACGACTTTGGAATGGTAGTCGGAATCGTGCAAGATGCTGATCCAGTCTCCGACATCTCTGTGTCAAGTGCAGAAAGCTCATTGTCAACTGGCAACGAAAGAACTCCTCAGGTCTGCTCAGTGGGCACAGAATTTGTCCAATCAACAGAGGCAACCAATGAGACAAGCCAAAGTTCCCTCTTGAAGAGAATTTGCCAAGTCCAGCTGACATCTCTCGGCCTGCACCAGGGAAGGAGCTTATTTCCACTTGGGGAGAGTCGCCAATGTTTCACAGACTTCTTAAGAAATTATGTGCACAGTGAAGCCAGGTGGAGGCGACACCACTTTCCCCACCCTAACCTCATCTGACAACGCAAACCCGAATCCTGAGAACAGGTTTTTACAGTGCATGAAGGCATTTTGAAGGTCGAATCTTATAATAATTCATACAGGTGAAAAGCCATACCAGTGTGACACCTGCAAAACTTGTCATTTGCATTTTTCTTGTTTCTTTGGTGGTTCACCAGGAAGTTCACAGTGACGCACGACCACATTGTTGTCTATCTTGTCTGCATCTTTCGCCAAACAGTTGGGGGTTTATTTGGCAGCCATTTTGCGATGGAGAATCCACACAAGTATCTTTCCAAAAAGCTTATTTTCGGTTTATTGGCACATATCAGATTATTTACCTTCTGTCGGTTGCTGATCCAGGTTTTTGCAATAGTCAAATGATCCTTATGTCAGATGTCAAAGCCACTTGGAGGAGTTTGCCTTTGGAATCTACTCCCATTGTAATCAGAGTTGCGCCCCACTGAAAAAGTTTGAAGGTCAAATCTAAAACAGGTAATTATTTCTGAGCTGTTGTTTTTTGATTAGGTACCAAAAATTTTCGTTTCCAATTCCCTCAACTGTTGGCTGGCTCATTTGAAATTATGGAAGCCATCCTGGCTTCTTTGCATTCTCCTACTTTTTTCTACTTTTATTTATCATCAATTAGCCTAGATTTTTTCATATGTATTCTTTCAAAACGTCACTCAGGTTGTCATATGGCATCGATTGTAAGCAATAAAGAAAAATCAGGCATTGCAACATTCAGAATTTGTTTCTTTATTATAACACCCTACGCCAAGGGAAACACACAGAAGCCGGTTCAAGGTGAGGCCGGCAGCGGTAAAAGTGTGCTGATCAATGAAATGACATCCACATTATCATCAATGTTGTCGAAAGATTCTTTCATTTTTTGTGCGCCGACTGGTGCGGCAGCAGTCGATGTCAATGGTAGCACGCTACAATCGATGCTGAAGTTATGGCCTGGAAGCTCATATGTGTTCCTCTAAAGGTGATGCTTTGCGCAGATTCCAAGATGAGATGGATTCTGTCAAGTTCTTTATATGCGATGAGTTTTCAATGATCGGCTGCAACCTGCTGCTTTGCATGATAGATTCCAGATGCAAAGAAGTGAAACCAATTTCTTCAAATGAGCCTTTTGGAGGTTTATTTGTATATTTTTGGGTGACTTGAGGCAGTTGCCCCCTGTTTTGGATTCTTTGCTCTTTTCTTCTTACCACGGTCAGAAACAGAGCATTGTGGATGGTCGAATTCTTTACAGAAGTTTTCAGAGGGTTTTCGTGTTGAAAGAATAAATGCGACAGGCAGGAGAAAGCCAGGCTTGTTTTCGGAAGGTGTTGGACAATGTAAGTGACGGTAAAGTCACTCTTGATGATTGGGAAATGTTGATAACTCGTTCTACACCCCATGTTTCTCCACAGGAGATGGCTGCATTCAACATGGCCTTGAGACTGTTTCCAAACAAGCAAGAAGTTTCGGCTTTCAATTCGAAGATGCTGCATGACCTGTGCTGCCCTGTTGCGAAAATTTGAGCCCGGAATTCCAACTCTTGCGCTGAAAGAGCAAAAGTCGACAAAGCACAGGGCTTGGAAAACGTCCTTTATCTTTGCAGGGGGACACGTGTTATGCTACGGGCCAACCTGTGCATTCCTGCAGGCCTGGTAAATGGTTCTATGGGCAACGTTGTGGACAGCCCAGTAGCTAGGATTTTTATTCAAGGGGGGCTAAGCCCTCAATGGACACTGAAGTTCTGGGCGAAGCTCAGATGGGGGGTCTGGGGGCGGAGCCCCCAGTAGTCGGGGTCTGGGGCAGAGTCCCAGCGAGGTTCCAAGGGGCAGAGCCCCTGGCGGGGGTCTGGGGGGCGGAGGCCCCCAGAAGCTAAAGAAATTTTGACATTTTTGAGTTCATTTTGGGGGCAAAATTGGTGTTCCAGAGGCCAAATTTCCCACCTGGACAAGACAATAACACATGCCAGGAGGGCAAGCGATGCAGTTATCAACACATTTGATGAAATTTGCTCCAGCCGACAATATAAAAAAGGAAAAAATCAAAGGCTGAAAGAGGTACAATATCACCTGGAAAGAAATTCAGCGTTTGCCAGCTCTAATGATTTTGCAAATTCCTTTTTTTGCATTACCTATGCTAAAGGGTTGGAGATCCGCAGTGATAAAATAGGAAAGAAAATCAAAATTTTCTGAAGAGCAAAAATTTCCCAATTGTTTAAAATGGCAGAAAATGCTGCGTGCGGATTTTTAAATTTTATATTGGCACAATTTTAATGCAATAAGTGACTGATTGATTTCTACCAAAAAAAGCCAATTTTCAATGGCCTTTTTGAACATTTTACTCCAGTCCATAGTTGGTAAAAATTCATGCCAGCCCCCGATAGGTCTTGGGGCTTAGTTTTTTCAGGGGGGAGGGGCTTGGCAGTTTCCTGGAGGGGCTTAGCCCCCGAAGCACCCCCTAGCTAGGGGGCTGGTTGTGGATATTATCTATAAACCTGGTGAGAAACCACCGGAGGACATGCCGCTCTGCCTATTGGTTCACTTTGACAGATACTCCGGTCCCACTTTTTGTGACGACGCCGTTCCTATCAAACCAATCACAAGAACGTGGATGGAAAAAGGAACTAGCTGTTCAAGAATGCAGTTTCCAATTTGCGTAGCTTACGGAATTACGATACACAAGAGCCAGGAGCTGACACTGGAAAAGGTAGTGGTGAACATCGGCAGAACTGAGAGACCAGCGGGAATAAGCTATGTTGCATTGTCGAGGGTGAAGACTCTGCAGGGTCTTTTGCTGCAGCCTTTTTTGTGATCTGGCCAGATTTCAAAACATCAGCAGAACTGTCCAAGCTCGTCTGAAAGAGGAAAAGAGATTGTCGGCCATGTGCATGATTACAGCATCAGGAAGAGAAAGCCCCGCTTTCGGTCCGGACCAGATTGTCAAAAGAATGGACGTTTCAGAGAACCTTCGGGAAAAAATTGCAGAGACAAAAATTTGTTCACTGAGTGCCACTTGCAGCCATCATGAGGATCGGAGTGTTGCATCAGGCCTTCCAACTGTGTTCAACAGAGAGGAGATCACCCGGGATTTGTGTTTGCCCACCTCTGCCATCTGCAGTCACCGAATATTGGATGAGATCCACTCAATTTCCTCTTCAAGAGAGGAGGAGTGTCTACTGAATGTCCACCATGTGTTGGAGACCAACCGTATTTTTCTGGATGCCTTTCGCCAATGGGTTGCTTCAGCTCAGCCAGTTTCTTTTGAGAATAGCAGTTCAACGGAAGACATCTCATTGTCTAACATGTTTTACAGACATTGGAAAGACGATTATAAGATTGTGCGGACTTCACCTGATGGAAATTGCATGTTCAATGCATTTTCTTTGTGCCTCTTCGGCAACGAAAACATGGCCCCTGTCTTTAGATTGCTTTGCATTGAGGAGATTTGTTTCGTCAAAACTTCTTTTTGACTCATGTTTATTCCATGGCAATTGACGGGTCGATCGCACACCAAATCCAATTGTGTTCCAAATACGATGGGCACATGTCTTCATTCGGCACAACATGGCACAATCAAGCCATAGCGTTCATCACACAATGGGAAGTGCACGTATTTACAGAAGTTGCCGATCTGATGGCGAACTCAAATCGTGCTGAAGTTTCGGCCCAAATTCAAAGTCCTGGTGGACATCACATGAAATATTCTGTTGGGGATGCGATATCTCGAGCACCACTACGTTTGTTTCACAGCAGTTTGCGCACGCACTATGGCGCAATGCGTCCAACTTCTCGAGCAGCAAATGATTTACTGGCTATCCACGATGCGGCAATTGCTGGAATCTAAGGGAGACACGACGAGCAATGAGGTTGGTTGTTTTTTTTTTATTGCCTCACGCCTTGCTGTGTTCGCATAGTTTTTTTCGGGAAAGGATGGAAATCATGCAGAGATGGCAACATCTTTCGGAAGAGAGAACACAAACGTCGCTCATACCACCCGCGACAACCGGTTCTTTTCCTTTCATTGACGGGTTGAAAGCAACGGAAAAGCTGAGATATTCCAGTGACATTTTATTGGGGCATCTGATTTAATTATTTCGAGCACCCGTTAAGTTACCACACCGTGAGTGAGACGACAAACATTTTGCAGGTTTTGTTTTTTGTCTGGTCACCGCTCTGTCCCATCTTTCCATTGTTGTTTTTGTGGGAGAAGATGGCCTCAAGCAGTTGTTAACACTGCTCTACTGTTCACAGAGGAGATGTATCGCGAGCTCGCTCAGCCCATCAGCGACTGTGCACGCGGTCCAAGTTAAAAAACACAGACAGAAATTGTTTCTTCCATCGCACCTTTTTTTTTTAAACCAGCCATGTCTTACTCCAAACATCCTGCATTTTTCTGAGGAGCATTTAATCGCAACTGTTCGCACCAAACTGAACACTTTGAATGGCTAGGTTGAATATTTTTAATGGACAGGCAGGTACCTTCCAATTTGGGGTGAGTGTCAGAAAAGGAGAAGAAATTGATGTTTTTAAAAATTAGATAAGATTGGACATGACATTGTAATTCTAATTTGCTTCCCCCCTTTTCTTCTTGTTCTTACTTGAAATTACTCCCAGCCTGGGATGGGTAGGTATAATACGTCACGTATTATACGGTAAAATTTACGGTATTAGGTATACGTAGTATTATACGTACGTATAAAACCCACGTATTATACGTTTCGCCGGATGTTAGCACATGGCACATGTTTTTGGGGTGCAAAGTAGCAGATAAATTGATTGGGCATATTGCCAGAGTCGTAAGATTTGTATTTATTTAGATAATTAAAGAAGTTTAAATGAAAACGCGTAGGGTCAAGATGCAATACTTGTGCAGCAATCGACATTTATGCCAGTTATTTTAAGTCGATTCGTTCATGTTGTGTGAAATAATGGGACTGGGAATTTTCTTTTCGTTTACTGGATGTTTTCACATTTTTTCTCTGTAATGGGTTTCATTTTTTCGTGACTTAAGGTGGCATTAACGTCAAAATCAATCAAAAAATCGATTTTGAGATTTTGTTGCCATCTTTTTCTCTAGAAATTTTTGTACATTCTCAGAAAATTTCATGACTGTAGCTCAAATACTTTTCGAGTTATGACCGATTGAAGTTAACCGCCCCAATGACCGCTGGCGCTAACGCCGCAGGAAAAACGTGGACTAAACGTGAAAACGACTTTCCATGTAACTAATTTTAGTTTCTCTTTCTAATTTGTCTAGCTTTGAAATTTGGTCTAGCTCAAACTGTTGATTAGTTGTGGAAATTTAAGACTAGGCCTACCTTTTGTTGATCTTTATTAGATATGAAATGACCCGGAAGACGGGCAACGGAAGATGGTCATTTTCATTTCAGATTTCATTTTTTTGCAATGCAAACTTTAAACCGCGATACTGTAAAACAAGGTTTTTAGCACAAAAGGTACATTTTCTCAGAATGTATTCACTCCACAAAGCTGAAATTTGGCACCCTTATGTATTTTTGTCCGTGGAACACACTGAAACTTTAAAAATTGGCATTTATCTGCACCTTGCCTGTCAAACTGGAGACCAAAGTGGAAAAAACACTTTTCTTTTTACGCTACTTGTTTTGCACTATTGCAAACTATTCCGTAAAGAAAATATTTGCTGTTTTCAGAGTTTCAGTGAGGTCACACATCTTTTTTGATCAAAATAAGCCAAACTGGGCTTCAATAGATGGCTTACTTTCCAAGATAATGTACCCTTAGCGCGAAGCGGTTTGAATTTTTTTCATTCGCATGCCATTTCAAAAATAATTAACTTGGAGATTTTTGCTTTGGGACACAAGATCCTGTTTTCTTTAAGCTTCTTTGGAGAAAATTTCAGCTCTCTATCTCAACGGGTTCTCATTTTATTGCAGAAAACTCCTAGCGGGTCACTTTTGACGTTAATGCCACCTTAAAGCAAATAAAGGAGGACAGCCATCGCATGATGATGCCACTATGGGGTTAAGCCCAACTGATCGGCAACGCTGGGAATTGTTTTGTCTGCACTTTGAATTAGTTTTCAAATGGCTCTCATTGGGCCTAATATCGGTACAAAATGAATACGGTCAGTGGGAGGATGGGATGTGTCATGGTTCATGCCACAAGTTAAAACACTTCAATTTATTTTCTTAACTAAACTATTTGCTCCTTCAGTTTACAAACAGATTCAAGGTACAATGCTTGAAGTTTCCAAGTTCAAGGTACCCACAGCAATGTTGAGCAGGAGTGGATAAGATTTGTTTGGTGAGAAATGGTGCTGTTTATGCCAAATGAGATGCAGCAATGTTTTAGTAAATCCAAGACACCGTGTGCAAAATTTAAACTCATTCTAAAATGGAAAAAATAACGTGACCTTCACTTCTCTATGTCCTGCAATTCTCCAAACGACTCTTACTCTGAGTTACTCGTGTTTCACAAATGTTTTTGGAGACCCAATTTTCCCTTTCCAGTTTTCCCAACATTATTTTTATCCTAAAAAAGATGCCATTCACCAACTTCTGTTATCCTTTTTTCAAAAGCATATTCCTTCAGGCAGGTACCTACTGCTGCTCAAAGGTAAGAAAATTCGTAAAATTTAAAGAGGATGTTGAATATGCCAAAAACTGTACTGAGCTCCCAATGCAAACAATGAAAAGCACATTATGCCTTGACCCCTCTGTCTGGATCAAATGTTGGCGAAAACTAGTTCTCAAAATTTTTGGGCTCCCAACAAGTAGGTACCAACAACAATAATTGATGCCTAATCAATTAAAACATATTCAATATAATTAAAAATATTCAAAAGGAAATATAATTTTTTTTTATTCAGACCCAACTAATTTTGTGCAGGAATTTGTTTGTTGGTCAGTGCTCTTTTCTGATCTTGTGGAAATTTGCAGACAAAGCAATGACCACAAAATGATACCAGTCCAATGGCAAAAAGGAGTTGTGAATGCTCATCGCAGTTCTTTAGCATGGAAAAGGCAGCAGTAATAGTCAGACCTGCCTAATGTCAACATTTGGTAGGGACTCGTATCTATCTAGCTACCTGTCTGGGTTCTTTTTGCAATTGATAAAATGACTTATCCTGTTGCTGATCTTTTCTCTTTTAATTTAGGCCTGCTTGCTCACTTGCATTGCGATGTGCTCAAAATAACGAGAAAAACTACGTGCCACATGTCTTTTTTTGGTTTTATACGTTTATACGTGTATTATACGTGAGTTTTATACGTCACGTATAATACGTGTCCAATTTCCAATTTACCCATCCCTGGTGGTCACGCGTGCTCATTGGTCACATTTGACGGGATGAGATGCACAGGGCGCTGGGATGCAAAAGGGGCCAATGAGTAACCTGGACAGACTGATGCAGGGTACTTTGAAAATCCAGTAATGTTCCTTCTGCAAATGACAACTCTGTGTGGCTAAAACGTCATTTGAAATCCATGCCCATGGCTTATCTCGACATCCTATTGGAAGGACGGGTCCTTTATTGAGAAAGTGAAATGGAGTGGAGCTTGGAAAATTTTGAGACGAATTTTCATCATGCCTATTTGCTTCATGCCAGAAAAAGAGCCCAAAAATAGAAAAATGAGCCCACAAACACTGCCCAGAATGTGCAGAAAAGGCTGATAAACTTGCATTCAACATGGAGCAAAGCAGATTAGTTGTGATAACAAATCGCATGCCGAGCAGTTTTAGCATGCAACAGCCATGGCTCTATGCCGAGCAGTTTTAGCATGCAACAGCCATGCGAGGAACAAAGTTTGGAAATCTTTTTGCATCGGGGGAGGGTATGAAAAAGACAAGTTGTGATGTGAGCTGCATTGCAACAACATGGATTGACACATTGCAGAAAAAACAAGGCTATGTTTACTGATTTGGCAGGGGATTTCTGCCTCGGAAACCATGTACATGACTGGGACCCTTTCAAGAACAGGATGAAAAAGGGGTTTCGAATGATGAACAGGTGGGTTTCGGGAAACAAAAAGAAGCATTACACAGGATGACATAATTCTTTCAAGAACTGGATTTCCTCCAATTGGATGTCTTCCGGGTGGGTTTGGGTTTGATACTCATTGGTCAGGCCGATTGGATCAGGCCGATTTGATCCATCCAAATGCGGACCAGCAATTTTTAATTTCAGACAATTTCACTTGACCGACCAGTATCAAATCCGATTGTGATTCTTATCTTCAAAATCTTAACATGAAACCCTTCTCTTGTAGAACTGGCCAATTCGACACCAGCATGATTGAATTCAACTCGCACTGCAGTGTGGCCAAAATGTCAGTGTTTATGTTGCAGAATAAAATAATTATAAAATGCCACAGATGGCCAGTAGCATAACAAAAGTGTACTTTACATTCAATTGTGACTTCACTGAAAGATCTGACCGCCTCACTCTGATGCCTGAGAAACAAACTCTCATAGTCGAACTCAGCGGCATTAACCTCCTGCCGCCACCAAGCAACGTTTGACAGATTTTGCCCTGGCCCATAATGTGACAGGTATCTTCGGTTGTGCCGACTTTCGACGAATGTCAGCGGAAAGTAAATAGATTTGAAACACCCAGTAGTTTTTTTTTTTTTTATTTTTATTGGCGCAACATGCAAATTAAAAATTACTGAGTAACGTTGCAGCATTCAATTTTTCAGTTTCCTACAAAACCCAATTTTGTCAGGAGTGCATTCTTTTCATTCACGTCCTGCCACAATTATGATGCTCTGCTGATACACCTATGGGTGCTTTTCGGTGGGATTGGGATCTTGGAGCCAACGAACCACAAACAATCCGTGCCCAGATTTGGATTGTGAGCTCATCAGACTGGAAAGATGACGATATTGTTTGAGTAGAGTTTGTTTTTGGCCTTTTAAGTCGAGGGATCTTTTCCTCAAGTTGCATAACTTTGAAATGGTGCTTGCTGACTGAGAACAAGATGACCTATTGAGGTGGTTCGAAGAGAAATTTTATAGGCTCTCCGGCTTGCATGTTCTTCTGTATCTTCCCGCCATTCCCTCTGGAGTCTGATTGTGATGCAGAAGTTTTGGTCAGTTTTGGGTGACATTTCTCGCCAGTCGAACCCTTGTATTTTAAGTTACTCTGGCAAGTGAAATTGTAAAACATTGAAATGGGATCTTGGAGTGTGGGTTTCTGGGATCTCAGAGTAATGAAGGTCAGTAGTTGCCGATTTTGCAAAAGAAAAAATTGGCCAATTTTGCCCGGAAATGCATCGGCTTTTGGGCCAAGGGCAAAACTGACAATTATTATTGTCACCTGGCACTGTGACCGGCCATTCTGGGCAACGACAGGAGGTTAACTCACTTACGGTGTAGAGATCATAACCGAGATAGTACTACTTCACCGAGTTCGTTACATTTTTTCCATTGGTGCATTACATTTACATTGGCACATTACATTACATGGTAAAAATTTACCTACTTCGCAACCCAGAGTTAGCGTAAACACAGTATTGATCTCTCCGCCGTTAGTCATAAAAGTCTTTTGGTGATGTGCTATGTTTCAACTCATTTTTAGTATATCTTCATAAACAACTATTTTTAGTACAATTTGATTGTGCTAAATCTCTCCGCCGGTTAGTCATAAAAGTCTTTTGGTGATGTGCTATGTTTCAACTCATTTTTAGTATATCTTCATAAACAACTATTTTTAGTACAATTTGATTGTGCTAAATCTCTCCGCCGTTAGTCATAAAAGTCTTTTGGTGATGTGCTATGTTTCAACTCATTTTTAGTATATCTTCATAAACAACTATTTTTAGTACAATTTGATTGTGCTAAATCCCAATGAAGGAAATACTGAGGGATTCTTTGCTGCCGTCTTCCTGTTTCTCGACGTGAGACTGAATTTTGGGGATTAGCTTTCGCAAAATAAAACTGTAAGGAGACAGTGCTGAATTAATCTGCATGTGCTTGCAGTGCAAGATGACGGCCCAGCACTTCCATGGCCCCCGCATGCATGCCTTTTTTGTTCGGTTTGCACCAGAGTGGGAATTTCAAACAACTGTGCAGAGGAAAATGGAATATTTTTGCTCCCAGAAAGGAAACCCCGTGACGGGTAATGACTGCCCATTGGTGATTTTTCCTGAAGTCTTCTATTTATGTGGAGATACACAAGAATGGCAAAATTTTAGCATCGCACTTGTCATCATGCGTGGCATGATCTAGTGTTTCTGTTGGTCATTTTATTCGGTTGCTGGGGTTTTTTCTCGTCCTTTTCTAACTGGAACGTTGTGGTGTAGTAAAAAAGTCCTTATTGTCACAACAACAGGCTGAGGCATTTATTCTGTGGATTTTTCAGCTTTATTGGGTGTCTTCGGCATTCATTCCTCTTCATTTTAGTGCTTCAATCGTTTTGACATTTCTCTTCATTTTCTTTTTCTCTAAGTAGACTGAATCAAAGATTATTTCGATACTGCCTGTTCCTGTGTAATTAACTAGAGATGACAAATTGTTGTCATCAAAGTTTTGGTGGTTCGTAACAACGATGCTGTTGACAACAATCAGCTGTGCAAGAAAGTTTGCGGAGGCTTGTCTTGCCAATATAACTGAGTAGCACAATTTAAAGCAGGCAGGAAAGACACTCATAATGAGTGCAACAAACTAGAGGGCTAAAACATGCAACGTCTGGCCAAAGCAAACAATTGGACAAAACACCCATTGTGTGCAGGAATTGGCCATTGAGAGGGCATGCTGTCGATATGGCGAATGAGATTGCATCTAAATGGGACTTACCAAAGGGATTTGATTTTGTACACCATTTTTACAGAATGGTGCTGAAACTTGGAGAAGGCATAGTTATTCTTGTCTAGCATTCTTCAATGCCGAGTCCTCCTTAAGAATAGTATATTCACGCACAATCCGTGGATGAAAAATGTTTGTGCACGATGGCTGCTCACTCATCATGCTCGGAGATTTCAAACAAATCATGAACGGAGGAAATCTCATTGACCATGCTTTGTTGCACATTTATGGATCCTCATGAGGATGAAGTGTCCAGGCATCTCCACAAACTTTTCTGGGCTACTGATAGAAGTTATCGGCAGCTTCTTCGTTGGGAACAACTAGAATTTGATGACAAAACCAAATAATAAAGTGTAACCAATATGATATATTGAGAACTGAAATTTTCTGTCCTTTACCCTTCATTCACCTGCTCTGCTTGCCCAGACCTATTTTAATCGTACTTGATGATCTTGTTCAATAGATTTTCAAGGCTTCTATTTCAACAATTGATCCAAGGGTTTCAGAATGTTTTGTTGACCAATCATTAACCAGTGACCCTGTGCCAATGTGAATGCCAGTATTCAATTTCTAATCATAATGTCCCTTCAACTCTGCTGATAGTTTTCACGTAATCCCAAACAGGTTAGTTTGTGTTTCTGTTCTGAAATTCCAGTGCTGCTCTGCAATTTTACAGTGAGCAGTCCATGACAATTTATTCACATCGTTCCTCTCGTCTCAATGGTGAAAAACCTGACTCATGCATGGTTGTGGGAGCCAGCAATGCTGAACGCAGTGCGCTCATCAGATGAAATGTTAACAAATCTGTACAGTGGTGAAAACCCCGACTCATGCATGGTTGTGGGAGCCAGCAGTGCACTCGATCAGTTGAAATGTTAACAAATCTGTATTAGTGATGGGAAGGATAATCTGAGGGCAGGGTGTCTACCAGCCTTGAAATTCTTGAATTTGCCTTGAATTTCAAAACGAGTCTGGAATTCCTTGAAACCCTTGAAATGCCTTGATTTTTTTTTGGGATTTTTGTTGAAAAGTTTGCTGTGAAGTATTCATTCAGTCAGAGCTGATGCAAGAATTTTTGCACACAGTAGTTGAAAAATGGTGTTTTGAAGTTACAGCCGATTTTTTTCCTTTCTTAAAAATTTGCCTCGGGAGCGTTTGTTTAGTGTCCCTTGCAATAATTTTCTGAAGTTGATCCAGTGACTGTAACTCCTAAGTTTGTTGTGTCCTTCCATGTTCTCATTATCGGATGTAGTCGACGTGTGTATGCCTGTGTGTTTTCAACGAATGTAAATGTTTCTTCCCAAAAAATCTGTTGATTTTTGCTGCTACTTTCGTTTGATAGTTTGTGCCTTCCTGAGATTCGTTTTCAGTACAAAGCATGCGATATGAGCCAGAAAGATATCCTGAAATGCAAATTCAGATGCTTAATGGGCAATATTATTAAATGCAGTGGTGTAATGGAACCTATGAAATGAATGACATGGGTTTAGAATGGAAATGGGAAAGCAGTGTAATGCGGGACTCAAAAGCTGCAAACATGAAGGAAAATGTATGGGCCCTTTTTCTGGTCCAGCAATATCAAACCTTCGGCTCATGTGGCCTTACAGAATTTTTGTCATTTCACCACAGATAAAGGGGTGGATAGGAATCGGAAAATGGAAAAAAGCATGATTGGCTTGATGCCCATAGGCTTGATACTTTTTGAAGACTCGAAAATCTCATTCGATGATTCCAAATTGCAATCATCAAATTGGAATCATTAGCGGTATGTTTCTCATTGACTTTAAAACTCACAAAATTCAAGGCTCCGTTTCATTTTGCCTGACAGTCGGAATTGTTGATTTTTACTCCTCCAATGAATTCTTTCGGTAGAAAAGATTGTCATTAATGATGCAAATGATGTAAATGCATCTGCTTTTCATGAATTTAGGGTCGTTCTAAAAATAACTGGCTTTTACCAGTCAAAAAAGACAAAAAATACCAGTCAAAAAGGACAAAAATCTTTACTGTATCTCCAGAGATCTAGCGCTAAAGTCTGTTAACTTTTTAGGCATGTCATCATAGCTTAAAAGCCACTTCTTATCTTAGCGAGTTGAATTTGTTATGGAAGTACCTACCTCATAATCGGTCCTAATCGTGTTAGTACATACACACCTCATCAAAAGTCTTTGAACATAGGAGTTCATTATCAAGTCAGGCGCCATTTAGAATCAACGGCAGCATGCGCCGCAAAGCATCATGACACTCGTGTGATGCGTGAAGTTGCACCAAGGCCTGTTGAAATTAGATGGCCCCTGTGTTAACCAGTACTTTAAAATATTGCCCATGTTCGAGGACTTTTGATAAGCTCCATATAATAATAAGGGCGTTCGAAAAGTTTTTGACATCACCCTGCAGTTCAGAGAATCTACCCCTATCAAGATTTTGATTGGTTCAGGGCTTCAAACATTTCTCCAGCTCTTTCAGCACAAATTTGCAGACGTCTATGCCAATTTTTCATGGCATAGTGGTATCAAGATTTTGATTGGTTCAGGGCTTCAAACATTTCTCCAGCTCTTTCAGCACAAATTTGCAGACGTCTATGCCAATTTTTCGTGGCATAGTGGTAATCAGATGGGGGTGTGTTCCTGAGCTCTGAAAATACTGCTTTTGTCTCAGTCTTGAAATCTTGATCATTCCCTTTTGCACGACAAATGCCCTGTTTTAGAATTTTCGACGATAAACACCATGTCTACAAATAATTACTGCCTCCTCAAGCCCATAATCCTGATTTGGCACCACCGATTTATGGTTGTTACCTAAACTGAGAACAACTTGACAGGTTCACGTATTCAGGACTTTGCCAAAGCAATATTTTCAGAGCTAAGGAACTCACCCTAATCTGCGTACCATTCTGCCCATGGGAGGTTGAGTTGGACACCTGTAACTTTGTAAGGCAAGAGCCAGAGAGTATTTTGAAGGTCTAAAACACGGAAGTTAGTGTTTTGATCATCTACTCACCAGAAATGGGTGAGGGTTTTAAATTTGCATAGTTACCAGTTATTCATTTTGTTTTAAATTTGCAAGGAACATCTTGATGAAAAAAATGAATTCTGGCAATTTTGTCTTAGCTTTTTGGATCTCTTGCATTACCTTGGGTTATGACACTGTGTTATATTTTTCAGGTTTTGTTCGTCTTACCTGCGCTGCTTATTGGTGAACCTCCACCATGGCTTACCAAACGTTTCATCAGGAGTACATGATGATACCACCCGTCACAAGAGGCTACATTACGGCTTGCGTTGCGACAACAATTGCAGTTCAGTTGGAGCTCGTCTCCCCGTTTCAAATATACTTTAACCCATATCTGATCTTTCAACGTTACGAATATTGGCGCCTGGTAACATCATTCCTCTTTTTCGGTACAATCAGTTTCAACTTCTTTTTCAACATCATATTTACGTACCGATACTGCCGGATGCTCGAGGAGGGCTCGTTCCAGGGACGTACCGCCGATTTCGTACTGATGTTCGTATTTGGGTTCGTGTGCATGGTGATCTTCGGCCTGTTCGTAAACTTGCTGTTTCTGGCGCAGGCATTTACGATTATGTTGGTCTACATCTGGGCGAGACGGAATCCTTTCGTGAGGATAAACTTCTTTGGCCTGGTGACGATACATGCGCCGTACATGCCTTGGGCACTTCTTGCCTTCTCCTTCCTCCTCGGTAATGCCGTTTGGGTCGACTTGATGGGCGTCGTTGTCGGACACATGTACTACTTCTTGGAGGATGAATTTCCTCAACAGCCTGGAGGATTTAAAATACTTCGTACGCCACAGATTTTGAAAACACTTTTTGACCCACGCACTGAGACTGAGGATGCACCTGTGGTGAACGATGTTCCCGAAGAAGATCACTGACCAAGTGACTTTGTTATTTCATGTTTAAATAAATGACTGTTAATTTAATAATTGGGGACCATTCCAGGAGAGGCTAATTTATTTGCTGTTTTATCCGCACTTTCGCACTGGTGGGCTGTTACTGACAGATGAATGTTTTGTTAAAAACCAAATTTCCAGAAAGCACCTGTTTCATGTCATCAGCTGTATCCAGTAGCCATGTCCTGTAATCGCAGGTATAAAATGTTAAAAGCAAAAATGGCAATTTCAAAAAACGAGCTGAACAGCTTTTCTGCTCAATCCCATTTTGAATGAAATCAAAAGAAATTAAAACGCCCTGGCTTTTTTGCCAGTGCCACATGTCCTGTGGTGAAATTAATGCCTCTTTTATCTTTTCCACTTCCATGGGACACCCAGTGACATCCACATTTATTCCAACACACTTGGAGGTGATTGGAAGGAAGAAAGATGAACGCCTCAAATCAAAAGAAGTCGCTTTATTTTGTCAGAGTGATTCTTCGCAATCCACCTGGATTTCCACATTTTGAGCTTGCATCACTTTGCAATTCTGGGAAACTTCCTGAATGAAATCTAGTGATATCACCTGCCACAATATCTAGAAAGATCTCTGACTTTTCCCACCTAGACTTTCGTCAACAGAATTAGAATTTTATTTTAACTTTTTTTTTCTTCATGCATTTGAAATTGTAAGCTTGTCAAAAATCACTGTTTCTGGTCTTGATGGTTTTCATCTCTTGTTACTGTTCAAGTTGATCGACATGGTAATTATTTTGAAAGGCTCATTAACATGTTTAAATAAATGAACTGTCAGTCTTGGGAAAATTTGTTGTTTTTTTATATCATGCATTCTGGAACGGAAAATAGAAAGAATGACTGGCCCCAAAGTTTAAAAAACATCAGTCTCTTTGCTTTGATCCCTCAAGTGATTGTGGTGTGCCTGCGCTCGTGCATGCTCGAATGCAGGTTCTTAACTTGTCCTGTGAACAAGCTTGGAAAATAATTAGCCTTAAAGTTTCAAAAATTTTGCTGGCAATGTGCAGCTGGATTTTCTCTGGCTGTTGACATGGTGCCATTCAAAACTGGGATGCTTTGGTCTAAGAATGCTTTGGGAGACAACTAGAATTCTTCTCTTTGCATTTCACATCCCTTGGTTTCAGCACAAGTTTTGATTCAGCAATTTTGGGTGCTTTTCATTATTTTTTTTCAATGGAAAACCATAGAATTGAATGTTTGAAACAAGATTTTTCTCTTGCTGCAGGCTTCATTCTCTAAGGAGTTATGAGATATCCTGCAGCATTATCCCATTTTGTGTTGATAAAAATTCCTTTTTGTTGGGTGGGTTGCTCAAACTTAGAGTAAAGTTGGGAGTAAGCTGTTCTGAGATAAATGCGGGAGTACGAGTACTCGTAATATATGGATTGCTCGAACTGAGAGTGGCACTACTCCAGGAGTAGATTACTCCCAGCTTTGAGCAAAAAGACACTCCTACCAGACCCAGGGAGATAATGCGGTAGGAGGGTAAGAATCATTCATAATGGCACTTTTTATCCCGTGAAACCTATTCCAACTGACTTGTCCCTTTGGTGCAAAGTTCCAAAAGTGAAGTGATTGACGCTGCATATGAACCCTGCAGCTGGTGGGCTTCTGGACAAAAGCATTGTGATTTTTGGCAGCACAGGCAAAAGTGCATGAATTTTTTTCAAAAAGGCTAATATTGGAGAAGCAAGATTTACATTTTCATTTCTCAAGAAAAACAACATCGTGCTCTCAAAACTTGCAATTTTTATTTTCAATATTTTGCAATAAGAGTCAACAAATTTCAATTATAAACTGCAAATTTCAAACTACATTGCTCTGCCATGTTCTTGAATAAAAAATAAAAAGCACAAAACTATCAAAAAATAAATTAAAAATCCAAACAATGTTCATCTTGCAATACGAGTAGCAATATTCGTCAGCAAAATTGCAAAACAACAATCTATATCATTAATGTAATAATAAATAATGCAGGGTCGAACACAGAAAGTATAATGTCAAAAATGCAAATATTATTTTGATTATGATCCACTAGAAACAGGCCGGCTGCAATTAAGAAACATAATATCACTGGTAGGAGTTATTGCAAAACACTTGCGACTCTGTGGCAATTGCACCTTTTCACAATTTTGATCAACTGTTGCAAGGGAGGATCTAATCAAAGAAGATTGGGTCTTTAAGATGAAATTTTCAGCATGCGGAAGTGTCCGAATATTTGCAGTGCAGCATGCTTGGTGCCCAGTAGTTTGAAGCGCTGGCACTGCTTTTCCATCTCACAGGCGATTCACCGTTAATTTTGGTGGTGCTTGTGGAAATTGCATTCCCAGGGAACAGGTTGCTTTTGTGCAATCTGTTAAAAAACATTTGTACCCATGTTGGCAGGAAAGCAGGCTTGTCATCAGTATGGATTTGTCATCAGTGTGGATTCTTGAAATGACTCTGGTTGAAAATTAAGAGCACTTAGCCTGAACGGCTTCCGGTTTCCAAGTTCAGCAGGAATTGGGAGATGTGTGGTATGTGAAAATTACATACACTTGTTACTTCTCAGCTCAATAAATATTTGCCACAATTTGTTGGCCTGCGCATGTTCTGTAACAAATGCAAGGATGGTAAGCAAAGATGTTTGCTTGTGGACAAGAGCACAATCTGACTGACAACTTCGGACAAAAGACTACTTTGCCTCTAAACTATCGGGTCAGGTTAGAGGCAACGTGGTTTGCGTTATTCAACGCAGCATGGACACTTTGCCTCTATGCCAATAGATAGAATCAAAAGTAGTCTCACATTGGATTCTGGACAAACTGGATGATATTGTTTGTATGCAACGTAACAAATTGACAACAAACAACAATGTTGTTTGTTTGTATGCAACCAAACATGGCAACTTTGCCTCAAATGATTATCCGGGTTGGTTAGAGGCAAAGTAGTCTGTCTTCTTGTGTGCATGTAACCTACAAACTGCCTGCAACTATCCCGGAGTAACAAATCTGTCGCCAAGGTGCCAGATTTGTTACAATCCTCTCTTCTCATAAAGAATGTTGCTCGCGATTTAAAAATTAAAACTTGTCCAGGAGACATCTTTCCAACTGCAAAAATTATAACAAAAAACAGCTCTAAAATGGATCCGACACTCTCTACATCCAAAAGCTGCACTTTGAAGCAGAAAGAAGCAATTAGCAGATCACTGTTTATTTTTGAAAATTTTATACTAATTTAAGCATCTAGAGTTACTCGAACAATATATGGCTGTAATGGTACAAGTCATAACAAAAGTTTGCATAGGTAGATCAGTGTGGTTGGAAGATCCACTGCAGTTGGTTGATATTTTTCAGCAAAGTTGCATGCTTTTGACTTATTTCTTTTGTAAAATTTACAATATTTTACATGACAACTTTGTTTGTTCATTTGTTTGAGAATGGAATAAGACATCACATCGACTTTTGTTGTCAAGTGATGTGCATTACAAAGGAAATAACCCAATTTCCACCACTTGAAGTCATTGGTGGCAACTTCTAGCAAGAGTTTTTTTTACCCATCGCCTCTGCAAATTGTCAATGTAGGTCAAAACAAGCAACTTGCCGAACATCATCGCAACTGCGGTTGATTCCAAAGAGTAATAAGAATACACGTTTGAACAGTTTCAAAACCAAGAGATGTCAAATTTCATGTCAGGGAAGACAATTCTTTTATTTCATCTCTTGGATTTGAAGCGTAACACACAAAGTTTGCATAAAGATCATAGTTAAAGCATTCTGCAGCAAACACACTGTCTAAACTATTGAAAGCTTATCAATCACACTTGGATTTGTTTTTATGGTAGTAATCGTGTCACCTGTCCATATCTACCTTATTGGTGGTAATTATTTTGCACGTTGGGCATTTCGTTCAGTGGAAACAACATCCCCGAAAAGTAACAAGACCCATCGTGGATCTCAGTGTTCTTTCTGCAACTGTTGAAGAAACTATTTTATGACCCTTGCATCAACGAACTTACCAAGGGTTGAACAGCCACTGCATTTGACATTCAGACCAAGACTTCACTGTGCAAGATGTTGGAACAGTTGAAGGAACTAATTTGGGGAAGAGTTGAGGGAACTGATTTGGGGCGCACAAAATGTCCTTGCACTACCTCATTACGTAATCATTTATGCACAGAAGTGGTCTGAGCTTACTTCAGTGGCAATAAGCTGCAGGGTTGCCAAAATTATTTGTGTGCTCTGCATCGCTATTCCAGGATAGCAACCATTCTTTTGCTCACTTGGACGCGTGTGAGGACTCCCCAGCATTCGAGGCCATGGTAACGTTGTCCCTCCTCTCGGTTAGCCCGATTTGCACCTGTCGGACCCACTGGCATTTCTCAGGTGCCACCTGCCTGACCAAGAAGTTCATCTAAAACAATGAAATAATGCAGCATAAACGTTACACGTCACTAATAAATTAAGTCAGCTGCCTTTCTCCCGAACAACTATTTACAAAATGTACATGAATGAACTATTGTTTCGTTGTAGACCTGCATTATTTATTCAGTTACATTTTACAATGGCAAAAAATCAACTACATAGTAATCTGATCAATATTTGTTGTAAATATAATTGTGTTTTTATTATGTTGGCACTATCTATCAGTCTATAACCTATTGTAACTTTTACGGCCTAGTTCTAGTTTCAATATTGCATCCATGCATACAAAATGAGAAATGCCAATGAAAAAATAGCCTGGTGGAAATCATGATGCTTTAACCATGCCACACAGACACTCTCCATCGCAAAAGGATGCTTCATTAAAATAACGAACAACTTAAATGAATTTAAGCTAGTAATTTCATAATTTTTAGATTTTCACTTTGAATTGAAAAACATCTTATAACCCTGCGGCTGGCATGAAACTCTGAATTTTGTATACTTCGCAGAATGGTTTAACTGGCTGGGAGATCTTGGTACGTCCTCTGTTGGCTGTTGCTCCAAAAGATGTCGACCAACATGGAGTGCCATGCCTGTGGCAGGAAGTTAGGATCGTGTAAGGGCTGAAACAGAAAAAAAAAACATGGCAACCCCAAAAGGTCAAACAAATACTGAAAAATTTCGTCCCTTGGGGTCGTTGACGTTGAGGGAGTAGTTTACAATGACAAGAAAAAGCTCGTTGGTCTGTCGGCCGTACTGTGCAAAGACAAGCATTGATGAAGCCCAGCATACTCCCACAGCCACAGTGCAAAACAAAGCATGAAGTCCATCACTCGATCGTTCACCCAATTTTTTAACACATTTCATTATGTATACGTAATTCAGAACCTTTTCCAAATTTAACCCATTTGTTGGAAAAATCTCCCATTATCATTAACCTGCAACGATAACAGTTAACATGGAAATCAAATTTCTAAAATTGCTTAATTTGAACTAGAATCGCAAACACACAAAATATGTTAAAGGTCAAAGCTTAACTCCCATCCCACCCTTTTTCTAACCCAGTAAAACTAACACTTTGTTTAGCACATTCCAATTAAGTTACGTATTCAGTATTACATCACTGGGATAATTAAGCAGTGAAAACAATTCACAAGTACAGTGAAAATAAAACAATCCAGTGATTCAAGTTTCACACCGTGAATTCCAAGTTTTGGAACAAAGAATGATGCGCTATTGTGGGGTTTTTCCACATTTGTCAGTGGTTTGAAACTCCGATACCATAAACAAGATTTATCATTGAGAATTTCTTGGCCACAGTTCTGCCTGAAAGATATGAGGAATGACATTGGTTTGTGAATTCTGAAACCCACACATTCTCTGCTATTGAAGCACTGTCCAGCATGACCTTGCTATCGAACTGTTTGAAGCACTGTCCAGCATGACCTTGCTATCGAACTGTTGGCTTGTGTGACAGTCTGTCCATCAATGGTCATTTGGGAGGCAGAATTGTGAAAAATCCGACTGACGTGATATAAAAATCATTCTCGTGGCTGATACTTCGAACTTCCATTGATCATTTGTGATACCAATTTTCATTAATTTGTCTCAATGAACTCTTGAAAGTCTGGAATTTTCAAAACTCATAAATCTCATACAACAATAATTTTAACTGATTGTTCCCATGCAACGCACACTTTGGGTGATCCTTATCAAATGGGAATGATCATTTGCAAATCATGGATTTAATGCAGCAAATGATTTTTTTAATGCACAAATCTTTGCAGCATTCCAACCAAAAGGACATTCAATTTCAAGCAAAGAATTTTCGTCCCACTGTCCAAAAACTCATTGTCATTTGAAAAGCCATGACTGGTTGTTCATCCAAGATGCCTCCAAAGTGTGGCCTTGGTGGCAATTTTGCCACTTTCTTCCGACTGTCCTGCACAGGTGGCAATGGAATTGTTGACCCATATGTGTTTTTCCAATTTAAGTGTTGCCTTGGAAACTTTCACCTTTTCCAAAAAATGCAGGGAATAAAAAATTGCCACATTGCAACAAGGTGTGAGAGATTGCAACCTCGGTAATGGATCAAAAATTTCTGCATAATCGAGTTTTGTTAAGATCAGAACAATAGCTATTTTTATGCATGATAAAATTCCATTGCCACTCTTCTGTTTTTTTTTATCAGATTGAAAATGACCAACTACTTCGAAATTATTTGGCGCCTACACATTCCAGTGCCAA
>JASGXE010005448.1:0-24164 GCA_030068105.1 Sinentomon sp. SZTP_YWyxl
ATCCATCTAATTTGCTAATGTTTGCAGAAACATGATTGGAAACAACCATTATCATTGCATTTGAGTGGCATATGATGAAGTAGAGAGACAAATCCACGTGGAGTGGGTACCGATTTGGTTGCGGTTGTGGCTGCGTGCCAACTGCTCGAAATGGACCATTCACTGCGATCTGTGTTTTGTCTCACTTCCGAGAGATGGCACTGTGGATTTTTCGATTGGGTTGGTTGTTCCTTAGATGGTAGCAGCTCACTCTGTCGTCGCTGTTGCGTAACGTTTCTTACTTTGGCGGCAAAATTGAAATGAACTTTTTCGCCCTTTCAGAAAGGCAATAGGAGCCCAGTTTTCTTTCCTGAAAATAGCCGGAGAGGAAGAGGTTAAAGTGAGACTGGTGAGAATTTGCAAATGAATGAACAAGTGCAGAGTGGCATTTCTGCCCATTTTGTTCAGTGTGTTTTCAGAAAGTTTGTTTAACATAAGTGATTTGTCCCACTGCCATTGCCCATTAGTGACAATGCAAGGTTTTTTTTAATGAGCGCATATAGCAACTGATAACGACCATGAACGAGGCATGCTGCATTTTACCAGGCACTGCAATGAGATTTGTAGTTTTTCAATCCAACAAAGCATTGTGCTTTTGCGGAAAAAGAATGTGCAGTGGCGAGAAAGTAAATTGCACCCCACATGGTGTCATTGTTTTTGGATTTTTGGGAAGGCCTCAAGCCCATCAATGTTGGTTTCCAATCATTGATTTTAAGCATATTTCCATGCAACAAAAACCAATTTTTTAAACCTGAAAGCAGCACAATTCTCAGTCTTCTCAGAAAGATTGGTAACCGGCACGAACTTATGTCACAGGTAGTTGTTCTTGTTTCTGTACCCACACGTAAGTCAAGTGTTATGGTGAAGAAGAAGTGTTGCTTGTTGTGTTTTTGAAAATCTTACCCAATTGCAATTTTTCTTACTTGCTAGAAATCTTTTCTTGAGGGATCCCAGATCAATGTGTGGTGCAAATAAAAATTGCAAGTATCGTCTTCAGAATAGACTGAAATCGGTTGAGATAGTATCACTGTTTCTGGCAAACTCACCCAGAATAATTGCCATGGTCACCTTGATTTTTTACTTATTCTGATTTGTGGCAACTGCCAAGGTCCAGATTTACACTTGAATTAAATCTCTCCGCCGCATATGGTTTGGTTAGTTTTAATTTTCAGAAAAAGCAAAAGTTCGACATTTCCCTGTTGTCATACCTGTGTGCCAAGTAAATTGCACAGTAATCACCCACCTGTTGATTCCCATTTGTCGTTTCATGTTCTTCACCTTCAACCATTAATTCTCGCAGGCCTACATCACCAGGGCATATTCCGGGTGTCAGGATCCCAACTTGAAATAACCAACTTCCGCGAAGCATTTGAAAGAGGCGAAGACCCTCTTTCGGATGCTACGGATGCATCTGATATCAACTCTGTCTGCGGTGTTCTGAAGTTGTACTTGAGGGAACTGAGAGAACCTCTCTTTCCAATCATGTACTTTGATCAGTGCATGGAACTAGCAAGTAAGTTCTGCTCAGCCTGTGCAAGCTGAAAATGGAATCATGGAATGGGTATGGGATTCTCTTAGCGGAAACATTTTTGCTCATGATATCGTGCATGAATGCATGTCCTGCAAATTTGCTTGGGATCTGACACAAGCAAACTCTAGTTTCAGATTCCTATTTTTGATAAAAATTGATCAATAATTTTCTCAGGGGTCCTGGCACAGCCCACTTGTGTCGACAAGATGGAGGACACGCTATTCGTTAACTCTGAAATGCAGGATGGCTCAGAAAATGGGGCTGTAAATATTTTCTGCGAAAAAGTTCGAGTAATTTTGCTTTAAGTATCAACCAACATGCAAGTTTTCATTGCAAATTTGTTTTAGGGTGAATTTGTCTGCAAGACCGGAATTGATCAAGTTGTTTGGGAATCTTAATAAAAAATCAGATCTGAAAATAGTTACTTCAACAAAATTCTCCGAATTTGTTTTTACCAACATGTGCTGAGATTTCTGTGAATATGATACAGTGGTAATTAGCTACTGCAAACATTATCGTCCACCAGTTTGTTGATTTGTGGAAAGCTTCAATGGCGGAAGTTTTGTTGCAAATTAACTACATAGTAAGGTGAGCAAACCTGTAGTATTCAGCATCAATTCTTCAATTTTTTGTTTTATCCTTGTAGCTAGACTGCACAGGCTTTGTACCTGGCTTTTCTTTCTACATATCCAAAAGAGAAGTCATTTTTCCAGTAGTGGAAATTACAGTAGCGGGTCAATCCTAGTAAATCCAGTAGTGGGTCAGTGCCATCCCACTCATTTGCACTCTGTTTGTCATCATAATATTTTTCAGAATTGGAAACAAAAGAAGAATTCATTGCCAAGATGAGTGATCTAGTCATTAGCTTGCCACGTTCAGTATTTGTTGTCTTGCGTTATCTGTTTGCATTTTTGAACCAGTAAGTGATCAGTTCTGCTGTTTGTGATAACTTTCTCTTTTTTCCATCGTTGAATGAATGCATTGACATTTATTGAAAGCTTTTCAAGTCTGTTTGTGCCAAAAGATGAGGTGGATTACCTGAATTGGCTCAGTTCCTGATGTTGAAGTACAATTCTGGGCTTTGCTATGGTATGCTGTCGAGCACGGAGAGGGCCAAGCACCAGTGAGCAACTTCTATTTTTCAGCTGATTGTTTCAGTTTGATTGTTTCACTTCACGCAAAGACATTGGGCCGATTTTTGAAACGAAGCCCATATTTTAGGCCGCGGATTATTTTCTTTTTAAATGCAATTTTGTACACAAAAAGAAAAGAATCTGCGGCCTAAAAGATGGGCTTCGTTTGTAAATTCGGCCCATTGTCTTCTTTGAAAAAGTGGGCAATCCCATGCTTATCTCTGCTAACAATTGAAATGGGAGGTGGGATTGCATTTTTTACTCATCCAAAGAAACTGCAGCATTTCACTATGTAGTGGAACAATCAGGCGAAGCTAGAAGTTGTTGCCATTTGGTATATTTCACAAGTTAAGGCCATGATATCACCTCACTGGGACTGGTGTCAGTGTGTGAAAATAAATCTGACATTTCATCATCAATGTCGATCGCAAAACTGTTGATTTAAAATTCGTGTCACCACGGCTCATGCTGCAAGCAGTTTTGTCGGATGATTTTGAAACGTTGTGCTGAAAAGTTAACCTTTTTTGTTGAAGATGGTCAAACTTGGAATCATTCAACATCTCATTTCCTCATCTGCCAGTGTTTGCCACAACTTTTGGTCAGGAGATCCATTTTCTCCAATCCAAATGGAAATCAAGTCCAACCGTGGACGACATACTGCGTTTGAGCTTTGCTGTCAATTTGTGTATTTTTTCCGATTTTTCACAGTTTGAGTGAATACAGTGACGAGAACATGATGGATCCATTTAATTTGGCAATTTGCTTTGGCCCATCTTTGGTCCCTGTTCCTGAAGATAAGGACCAAGTACAGTATCAGAATTTGGTCAACGAATTGATCAAAAACATAATCATCTACTCCGATCAGATATTTCCACATGATGGTGGTGTTGTATACGAAAAGTACATAACCAGAGTCCACGATGAAACGTAAGGGAATGTGGCTTTCACTTCTGGCTAGATTGGAGCATTTTTAGTTATTCATTTTGCACGGACTGTTGTACGTTTCACATGACAAGCTACACTTGGCAGTATGGTCTGAACTTTTTTCTGTAATCATGAACAACATTTTTTTTTGGATGATTCCGAGGCCCTCAGCACAGTTACTGTGCGCTTTCTCTTGCAGATAATTTTGTGTCTTGTGTAGCATTCGATTTTCATTCAGATAGGTGTATTTTTTCACATGAACAGCATGCACACGTGAAAAAGTAGTGTGTTGCAACAGATGCTCACACAATGAGAAATCAGGACTCTATACAGGGTTCCCTCAATCTGGGAAAGTCATAGAATCACATAAAAGTAAGGGAATTGCTCAAAATATGTTAAAAGTCGGGGAAAATCAGGGATCATGAGGATCCCCGGGAGCCTAAAAATGATCGAGAAACGAAATTTTGAGGCCAAAATGAACACCCAAGTTTCAAAATTTCGCCAGCTTCTGGGGGACTCTGTCCATCAGACCACCTGCCAGAGAACCAGTCCATTGGAACCTCGCTGAGGCTCTGAGCTAGACCCCGTAATGCCTGGAGCTTTTGGCATTTGACAGCAACACTTTTTTTTTATGAGGTCGAAAAATGGATTTTTCAAAAAGTTAGGGAAATGGATCGGCAAAAAGTCAGGGTAATGAAATTACAAAAAGTTGTGGGAACCCTGCCAATAGTTTCACGTGAGAAAATGCATGGAATGCAATTTTGTTTATCATATCATTTTTATTTCTTTCCAGAGACATTGGTGAGGCACCGAGTGATTTAGTCCAGGATGATGGTGATTCTGAGATTTATCCATCAGAGGATGGTATGTGGGTTTCATTTTTCTCTTTTTTTGCCCATGTTTTCTGTAATCATCTGCTGATTATTTTATTTCCTGTGCGATTTTGGCATTCACTTTTTTAGAGAGTGAAAATATCCTATTATCCAGACTAAAATTCCATTCTTTATTTATGATGTTTGCCATTCTGGGCAAAAATACTTTTTTGTTGTTAGTTTGGCTGCTGACCAGAAAAGGTGAGACATGTTTGCCATTGACATAATCTTTGCAACTTATGAGCATGCCCTTGACATGTCTTGAAAGTTGAAAGTTATGAGCATAAAAAGTTCGTATAATTGGTGATGGTGGGCGCAGAGATTTTGCTTTCACAAATCTTGAAAAAAGTTTGCACAAATCTTACGCTGCAAAATTGAGTTGCAAGAATTGGATTGCGACACTGTGCTTGGATTATGCAAGTTATGGGCATTGGCATCGGTGAAGTCAACTTGGGTTGCATTGCATCAATAAGCCACAAGTTTTGCAGCACTCCAAAAATAACATTCTTAAATAACATTCTTCAGTTCCAACCATCATGATAAAAAGAAAAAGCATTCTTATTCTCGATCTTGATGCATCTTCAGGATCAAATGGATTCATATGCCTCTTATTTATTTGCTATTGATAGTATCACATTGCTGTTGATCATCACCTTCATGAAGTTTAAGTGCCAACTGCGTGAAGATTCTCCTTTCATCATATCTTGTATTGACTGGATTGCTGCAAGTTCCTTAAAAGTCCCAACTGGTTTTTGTCTTCTTTGCAGAGTCAGAAACACTGGAGGCAGTTGCTCAATTTAATTTCACTGCAAGAACACCGAAAGAGTTGTCATTTAAGAAGGGTGATACTTTTGTTCTCCACAATCAGATCTCATCGGATTGGTGGAAAGGATCATTGAACGGGAAGGATGGGCTGATTCCAGACAAATACGTTTTGCTCAAAATCAAGTAAGTGGGATACTTATGTATATTACTTGAATATGAATCTCAATTATGATTCGTGGGGCTGTTCAGATCAAAATATTTGTGAGATTTTCGACCAGATACTTATTCCATCATCAACCACAACATAAAACAGAATGTGAAATTCAAATACGTGAGATAACACGATGAAATAAGCTCGCAACCTAATCCATAGCAAAGCAACATAAATGACTAGGAGCTGATTAGGATGTGAAATAAGCCAGATGAAAGAAATACTGACAGCCAAATCCAGAACAAGAAAATTACAAAGAACGTGTTACGATGTGAGTCTTTTCTTTCATCATGCATTCTAATGTTATTCTTGGCCAACATTTGAAGAAGACAAGTGTGTGAGAAGCACTGCCACTTAGCATCTTCTGGGATTCATGCTGTGCAAGTTCATTTTGTGCTGTCTAGCAGAAACTTTTAGCAAACCTGACAGGGTTAACAATTCAACTATGAAAGTGACGTTAAGATAAAATGGATTTTGGAGGTCTACCCCTGGATTTGAGGTTGTTTCTGTTTTAGCGTCATGGAAAATCACCGATTCAAAACTTCTGATTTGTGCGTGGTAAGAGCAGATGGTGGGTTGGTGATTTATGGCTCAATTACATCTCGGGTATCAAATATTTCCAAAAACGGCTGTGATAAGTTTGTCTAAAATTCTTCATAGTATTGCCACTTGTTTGCATTCCACAATTCAAATATCTATCACACATAGCTGCTGTTTTTGTGCTGGAGGTTTTTTGGCAGAGATGATAGCAACTCTGCAGACAGTTTTACACTCAACTGAAGTGCTAAAAATGCTCTGTAAAATTGTTTTGCAATTGTGATAGTTTAATCCCGGGGAAATGATCTGGCAAATTGAGGGAGCCTTGGCTAGTGGTTGCATTGCAACAGTTTTCAGTTTTTTCTGTCAGAATGGTTGGTCAATAGAAATCATCATGAATGTCATGGCTATGACTATCGCTGACGACCAAACCAACCTGCAACTTTGACCACACCAAACTTGTTTGCTCCATTTCGCACTGTATCACTTGTTTTCCATTGATAGAGTGGACAATCCCATCTGTCTCTGGTGAATGAAATGACAGCTGGTATAAGGTAACGAAAGGTAGAGGGTAAATGCAGTAGCCATCAGCAATGGTTAGGGCTAGCTCAGATATATCAATCTTGGTAGCCCACAATTTCTAAATCAAATTTCTGGGTTGTTTCCTGTAGTGGAACTTTCCGTGATGACGCCATATCATTTTTTGGTTGGTTGCTTGTAAACCAGCTGCAAGAAAGAAAAAATATCATTTGCTTCGGCCGGTTTTCTTTGACACCTATGCTATTAAAGTTAGTCTTTGCTGATCATTAGTGGACTTCTTGCGGAGCTTTCCTCACAATTTGGTCTCTGTGCCATTTCTGAGTCAGCTTTATCTAACAGAAACGTCTAAAATCTGTCTGCTATATCGTAAGGACTGCTTGCATTGCTTTGAGTGCTGCTTAACTTTAAGGAAACTGAGCGGACGACTGCTTCAATTGTATCTGTGAACACAAACACACATGGAGACGAAAAACATGCATTGCTTTTGTTTATTTAGGGGTGAGGATCGGGACAAAACCGACTCCTTGAAATCTAGCTCAGATGAATCGATAAAGCGAAGAGCATCCAGCTCCAGTGAGCCAACAGTTCAGCAGACGACGCACACTGCATCTCAAGTCCACACAGGAAGGAACTCCCTCCCCATTGTACCGACAGGGTCCACAATAATTGCCAGCACCCCTGACACTACGTCCAGTGAAGTTCTGGCCACAGATGACGAGACAGACCCAAAGCATTCAGGGCAGATTATTTATGGTCGACCTCTGTCTGCTGATTCTGGAAATGCCTCAAATTCCTTTCCGGCATCGCACATAGGCTCCCCCGGCTCAGTTTCGAGCAGTGATTTTGCTCTATCATCATCTGCTTCGGTGCTTGCCTCAACAACAACGCTGGGCCTGCCTTCCTCCTCCGAGGTATTATTAGAGACCGATGTTTGATTCCTTCCTTCGGTGTCCCCCTGCCCCCTGCCCCCTTCTTCTACATTCTGATTGTGTTTGTTCTGTTGTCTGATGTCCCTCTCTGGGCCTCTGCAGTATCGTTAGGTGGGCTTATTTTTTAATTTGCTTTTTGTGCAGCTTTTGTTTGTAGTTGTCCTATTGTGTTTTGAAAAGTGTTTTTTCTGTTTAACCCCCCCCCCCAATTTGGCCCCGCAGGTGCATGACATTTCCATGAAACGTTTAATTAATTTGGTTGATCGGCAAGTTTCTTTTATTTTCAATGCTCATTTTACTTGTACAATGATAAGTGCTTCGGAATTTTGCATATCGGTGATTTGAGTTAACAAGCGAAGTCATTGAAAACAAAAAGTCATTGAAAAAACAGTACCCCCCCATGTGCCATCAAATCTTTCATGCTGACACAAACCAAGATTGGCACTGGGAGTCATAAATGTATGACAAGATCATTGGCCCAGACCTCAACACATTATGTGAAAAAAGTTATGTTTCTGTTTTTTGCCTGGCTGTGTTTTCTGGCTTTGTCTCACTCTCCAATCAAAAAGAAACAATCCCAACTGCAAGTCTACCATCGCCTCCAAGGACAAAAAAGTGCCATTTTTGGCTGATTACATTTCAATAACAGTGACTCAATTTATCACATTTACGTGGTGCTCGACAAGCAATCTGCAGGTATGCGATTCTGCGCAACACCACCATCACACCATTCCACATGCGAGACAGAGCAGGAATGCTGAAAAATCCTTGTCGATGTTGACATATTATCTCAGATGTCTCGAGGTTGCTTTTCGCAGTTATTTTTATTTTATTCCAACCGTCTTGATCAATACGTTGGCGTCATGCGATATATCAATGGATGAGGAATTCTGGTGCCAAGAAGACCCCTCACCAAGTTTTAACGTCGTAAGCACAGCTGGGCACAATAAGCGGAAACTGCCTTCATTTAAAATTGACAATATTATTATTTTATGTCCTTCAACTGTTGCAGGCTCTGCGAAATGGAGAGGACAGGCAAGGAAGCGTGACTGAGAAATCCCCGACATCAAAAATAATTGTGTCACGAAACTAGCATTCCGAAATTTCAATTACCATGATCCCAATAAAAATGAGACATGTCGTTTCATGATTTTCTTTTTTCCTATATAAATTTTTGACGTGCGACGTAACCGAGGAAAGTCACCGGCGTGACTAGCTTTGAATTTAGTAATAAATTTATGGCTTTCGGGGCAGAAAAGAGGTAGGAAATCTAATTCAGTTGAAAATGTTAAAAAAAAACTTTTCGTTTCTTGGGTACACTTTTATTCTTAGAAAATATACAGCGGAGAGATCAAACTCCGGAGGTAACGCTAATGCGAGGCAAATTTTTAACATTGGATCAGATGGGAAAAATTTGCCTCGCTTTTGGCGTTACCTCCAGATTTAGCGTTAACCCCGCCATGATCTCTCCGCCGTTAGGCACTTTTTTACTTTCGCAAATTTCACCATTTTCCGAACATCATACTGTATTTGACACGTAATATCGATGGGCAATAACGATGGCGATTTTGCAAACCAATGTCTGTTTTTAGAGAATTGTTGAATTTGGACAAAATTGTGCCTCCGTTTGCAAATTTTCACTCCATTCGTTTAAAAACAAGGGAAGAAACCCTGTAAAAAAGAAAATCCACATTTCTGTATTGGCGAGCTGATATCAGGGCAATTGTTTAGGATGAGCAAAAGCACTAATTCGGGTTCGTGAATGGCAATTCTCAGCTAGAATCCAGTGCAATTATTGTCCTGAAAAGAATTGCAATTACAATTTGTTGCATTAATGCATCGATTTTCATGGCACAGGCCCAAGAAGTACCTGTTGCTCATGTGCAAAAAGCTCCAGAAACCTGTGCAAATGGAAAGAAGAAAATATGCACTGCACATTTATTTGTTGGACCTTTGCAACATTGCATGCAAGATCACCATTTTCGTAGTCAATTGTTTTACTAACAAGACTGTTTTATTTGATAAACTTTTTCAAGGCTGTGCCTGGGGACAGGGGGGCATGCCCTCCCTCCAAAATGTTATTTTTTGCCAGATCTTTTGTGCAGAGTGGTGTCATTTTGCCATGCCCGGCATGATTTTGCAGAAACAAAAAAAAAATGATGCTAGCTGAAAGGTTCTCCATGGTGCTCTTTGGAAGAATCGTTTTCCTCAGAAAGCTTTTGGTGAGCTCTGTTCTTCAATCACCTTGCCAGGGCCTCTTACCCTTAGAACCCAAAACCTTGATGGCAGTCTTTGTGAAAAAAAATAATAATAACCCTCCTGGGGCTGCTGCCCCAGACCCTGCTTCGGTGGCCTTCGGCCACAAATGGAAGCCCAAAGCTTCAATCATTGGCGCTCCGAAATAAAATTTGGGTATGACCCTGCATTTTTAATAAATTTCTTGGCTGAGCACAGATTTTTTCTCCATTGAAGATTTTTTAAAAAAGGTTTGATAGCACTTATTTCAGGGTTGCCACAACTACTGGAAAACCTGGAAAAACTGGAATCTACTGGAAATAGCTTTTGCTACTTGAAATACTGGAATCTACTGGAAAATATAAAAAAACTACTGGAATTTGAGGATTATCCTTAATAAAAGTATGTAATAGGTAGTTTTTGGAATAAAGATGATGCCTGATGATAAAACAAATTGAAGGCAAAGCTAATGAAATGTTTTGCTTTTTTGATAAGTCATAATTATTTACTACCTACATAATTTTGATATTATTCTAATCTGTTTTTTCATTTTACTCTTTTTGGTAGTACAAGACAAGATGCCAAAATTTAAATACAAAAATGTATTTAAAAAAGCTTGGCTGGAATTTGAAATTAATGAACAGATTGTTGGTTGGCTGGCACACCCCTATGATGAATGTAGCAAGCAATTGTTGGTAGAAGGTTGTAAATGTCGAGTGGCTATGTAAACCATTCATTTGCTTTGTTGCATTCATCGGCGTTGGAGGGGCCAGGGGAAACTTTTATTGAAATATGTACCTATAACTGCTACTGAAAAATGATAACCAAAATAATGATTTATGGAAAAAAATTTCGTCATGCTTGTGAATGTCACATCTTGGCGGCTCAAATTACGGCAAAACTGTGTTTTCCTGCCATCTGACATGGGGCACATTTAAAAAAATTTCTACTGGGGGACTCCGCCCCCCCAGACCCCCCCCGGCAGGGGCTTCGCCCCCGTATCTACTTGAAATCTACTGGAAAACCAATTTACCATTTCTGTGGCAACCCTGTTATTTGCTTTGCTTAACATTCCAGATTGTTTAGCTTCTTTTGCGACTGGGCATGGCTTCTTCAATTTTGAATTCACTTATTTTGACTAATTAGGCGTATTTTGCCTTTTATTACATGACATGTATTCGCATCTCTTTTTCAATGTCAGGGTCACATTTCTGGGTACTCTCACATCGTTTGGGAAGGATGCAAATTTGACACACAAAATTATCGGCAACACTTCGGAATCCTTGACTGCATGTGGATTCGGCAATGGTATTCCTTATTCGCAAATAAAGCTAACCAAACCTGACCTAACCTTTCTCCGCCATTTGCCAAAAAACGATTAGGTTAATGTGGTTGATAAGCAGGGCGGAGAGTAAAGGTCAGGTTTGGGTAGCTTTAATTACAAATAAGGAATGCCATACGTCCGTGAAATTGCCGAATCTACATGTAGTCAGGGATTCCGTATTGTTATCAAATTATCGAGCACAAAACTATGCAGTCGGTTATCGCTTTTCGATACTTACAGTCTCCAAATTCGGTGGTAACAGTTTATTTTATCACCAATTTTACAGGCACCACTTTTTCAGTATTTTATGCAGCCACAAATTATGCATGCCCCAAGATGAAGCCAAACCCAAAGAATATTTTTGACATTGAATGCTGAATAATTGGGCTTCAGTTGTTTTAAGCATTTTCCCCCCGCTCTAAAAATGCCGTGTGGGGATGTTTCTTCCGCTTTCCGTCGGTCCTTGCAATTACGGTACAATGTGCTCATGAATTCGATGAAACTGTCGGCTGCTAGAAGTGGCGCAGTCTGTAGATTGCCTGACAATAGGCATGCACAAGAATGAAGGCTGCATGAAAAGAACAGTTTTGTGTTCTATGGGAACCAAGAACAAGCATACGAAAACAATGGGTCTCCTCTGGAAGATATTTTTTTCGCATTCTCCCTGCTGACACAGAATTAAGCTGGCTGCACACAGCAGAAAGGCAGAAACTGCGCATCGTTTTGTGAAAGATGGATGTCGTGGTGCATGAAACCCAATCAGCGGAACGGAATTCATGAATTAATTCTAATTCTGCCTTCATGCATGTTCGGCCCTTAAAAGGGCAGTTACCAGAAAAGTGATGTTATTGTATCTTCCTACCTGAATACGAGCCGAATATAATGTAGAAGTGCCAGGAACAAATAATCATAGTCCTGCATTGACAGCCCGCCAGTACTGCGCTAATTCTCTGGTGTTATTTTGTACATCATGCTGAATTTCGGGTGTCTCCACAAGCATTCTATCAGTACGGTCTCCAGTATTGGGAATCAACAGATTTATGTTGATTGTTGACATTCTGGTGGACGTAACCCAGCTGTCCTTGGTTACAGTAGGCAGGCCATCTGAAATAATTTTCGATCCTGTTTAAACTTCAATGTGGATCATTGAGCGCAATGTTCCTCGATCGCGAAGTCACACAAAGTATCTTTTCTGGACGATTTGTTATTCTTCTTGCATTATGCGCCATCAGAGACCAATTAATTCAGGACCCCTCAATTCTTTGTCCATGATTTCCGGCGATATCATTGACAGCTCTATCGCCCGATTAAGTTTATTCGGCTGGTAAAATTCCCAGAAGCCCCTTGCTTGTATCACACTGAGAAAGTGAAGATGCATTTAAAACTTAGTAGTTGCTCGTTTTTTTTTTTTGTTCATTTTGTACACGCCACTAAGTTGATCGACATTGGTCATTTAACCTGGGTTACCGGAACAAGGTATGTGATAAGGCTCCTTTCCCACACAGCAACCAGTCACACTTCAAATGAAATGCAGCATAGTGGCAGGAGAAGGCTACGACCTGAACAGAACTGACAGGCTTCCCGCTCACGTGACCATCCTTCTGCCCTCCCCGAAGAAGAGGCAAACCTCGGCATCAGTACTGAATGCAGAGCTCCAAGTCATGTGGGCAATTCAAGACAGGTGCAGCGTGGTTTCTGCTTACTGTGTAACCAGCACAACAGGAAAAATGCCAAAATTTCTTCCCCAAATAACAATTATTTATGGACCAAATTGCGATAAAAATCATCACCATCACCGACTACTTCAGATTCATTGAAAGGCTCTTGTATTTAATTTTCGTGCACATGCATTGTATGAAAAGGAAAATATGCTTGGGCTTGGTGAACTTCACCCCTGCCAAGCCTGCCATTTTGTTTTCTTCATTTTCATTGCAGAAAATGTGAAGAAAAATCATGATGCGAAATATGGATTTGCATGGGAACTCACGGCAGAAATTTAGGGGGGCGGGGTACCTTCGGATTTGTGATATTTTGAGGAAAAATCATTTTTTAGATTTTTGATGGGTTTTATGGGCTGAAATCTCAACTTTAAGAGGGGGAACCTTAAGATGGTCGAAAAATGGCGAAAATGACATTTTTGGATTTTTAGGTGGGTTTATGCACGAAAATCTGCTAATTGCAGTGGTGCAAACAGTTTTTTGAAATTCCATGTAGTTTAGAAGTTACGGAAATGCAAAGGCATCTCAATGCATTTTTACGCTATTCCGTTGATCAATCTTCAATTTACTCGGAACTAAGATTTTTCATGTTCGGCAAACTTTTGAATGCTATATCTCAGCTTGGGAACAATACAGAAGGTTAAAAATTTGCATACTTATGTAAAAAAGTGTCCCAAATTAGCTAGAATGGTCAAAATTATTTCCAAGATGTAAAGGCTTTTTAAAATTATGGCTGTAAAAATGTACCGCTTTTTGATGCGATGAGCATAATATTTTATTCTGGTGCAAAAGCGAAGTTGGGTGTTAGGTTGCTGACCTTTCTAGTCAAATTCTGGCACAACTTTGGTGACTTTGGTGCAAACTGGAGGTCACTAGCACCAACGGTTTAGGCGCTGCAGCGATCAAAAGTTTGCCTACTTTTTGCATACAAAATGGCTGCAGCGGCTAAACTAATGACACTAGGGGTGTGAAATTTTGCACAGTTCTTAGTTGAAATGACCCCAAACGATATACAAAATTTGAAGAAAATTGGTTGACAAACAAAAAATTTTTGCGCGAAGGTTCCCCCCACCCCCTTAATAATTTTCATAACTCAGATCTCTGTCTGTCTTGGTTCTTTCACAATTCCGTTTTAACTGAGAGCATCTCTGTTTGCGCTTCACACAAAACGGCCATTTCAATTGCATTTTTCTGTTTTTTTTTTTGACCTTCGAATAACTTTTTGGAACTAGATCTCAGCCATTTTACATGTCAGAAAGGTGAAAATTGGCATACATGATATGTTCAACAGTGTGGAAAATTGGCCTACAGCGCTAGTTTTGTTTCTTAATTGCTTATTGTGAGAGAACCAAGAGAGATACGGGGCTGAAGTTCTGCACAGACACTACTCTCATTGCTATAAACATCTCCACAGAATTTCATCAAAATCGGTTGGAAAACAAAAAAGTTCATCTGCGAAGGTTCAATCCTCAACTTCACGGCAGAGAAGGCGTACTCAACTGTTTGTTTTTGTTTTTTTTTTATTTATATATTTCACTGTTGCTTGCATTTTTTCTCTATTGCTTGCGGGAATTCTTTGGTGCAAATCAAAATGAACAACACCATTTTCCACCTTGTTTTTCTTGAAACTTCTCTATCAAGCGTCATACTTGAATTAAAGTTATTCACAATAACTTGCAAAGATGGTTTCACTCTACTTCAAATCTTTGTCGGTTGTATTTCGCTCGGGCTTTATTCACATTCAACAATAATTAATGGCTGATAATGATTGCATCACATTGTTACGCCATTCACAATGAATAACAATGTCTATTTCTTTCTCATCGATAGGTCAGTCAACCAGCATCATCTTTGAATACATCTTTGGACGAGGATGATCCTCCACCTGTTTCATGTCTTGCAGATCAAGACACCAAGCAACGAGGCTCAACTTCCAAAGGCATCTTACGTCATCGTGGCTTGAAGCATCGTTTCGCAGAGAAATCCAAGCAAAGTTCTGACACTGATGGCACAACATCTGGCGTGGACAGCAAACCGGACTTAGTTATGGGATTGCCTTTGATACCGCAACGACGATCGAGTCCCAAGGAGGTTGAGGATGAGGACAGTGGTGTGGACCAAGACCGGAAGGCATCCGACAGCGGAAGCTCCACAGCTTCGAGCCCCAGCGGGGACAGCCCCGATCTGAACATGACTGGAGCTGAGAGATTTGCAAGGCAGCATCAGAGCACTCTGAAGAAACACCCTGGCCAGGATTGTCCACACCCGTGGCTGAAACGGGCTGAGAGAGCTAGACAACAAGGTGAGCAAAAAGTGCATGAGGAGTGTGACGATAGTGATGAAGGAACTTCTGAAGCCAAGCACCCTGTACCCTCACGGACACCCATATTGGCTGCCAAAATTGAACACCTCTTGGCCAATCCAGTGACCCCACCACCAAATGTGTTCCAGCCGACAACTAGTCCACCGCTGATAAAGCCACAAGTTACCTTGAAACCGCACATCCTTAGAAAGCCTGTTCTGCCTCCACTTCCCAGGACCTTTGCTCGGCACTCTTCGTCAACTGAGCAGGCTTCCTGTTCCAACGTTACAAAGCCTGACGAAAGCCCAAGTGATATATCAAAAACGCAGTTGTGAATTTTTGCAGATGGTGCAAGATTATTTTTACATTTCTCTCACACATTTTGTTTTCCACCTTTTGTGTCCATGCTGTTTATCATGTTGTTGTTTTGTGTTGGATTGCACAATAGTGGAGCCATATTCTGGATACAATAATCAATCAATCACAAAGTCAGGCAGCTTTCTTTTCATAGCTCTGTAATGCTTTTTCCTTTTGGTCAAACAATTTTTTCTTTGCAGCTCCTTCCTACCCTGAAAATTTTTCGCGGGTTCTATCATCCAGGTTTCGAATTGTGTCTGGCACCACGATCCGTGTCAGAAACACTGTAAATAGTTACCTGGTTCAAGTGACCAGTATCACAACACCAGCGGCAGAAATCATATCGCATCATCGGACTTGAAAAAGACCCCGGCCCAGGGGGTCGAAACGGCATTAGTAACTCTTGACGTCGATCCTGCAATGGCCTTAAACCAGGTAACCATTAACAGTGTATCCTGGTTTCACCAATACCCAGAGCTGACGTGTCAGAACACTGCTCGTAACAATGACTGAGCCTCTGCAGGCTTCATGAAAATATTGCAGGCGTGGCATTTTCTCCCGGGCTTGACCTGGAATCAATTACTGACACTATCCCTTTTTGACTGTTGTTCTGCAACATCAGCTTGTTTTATTCCTTTCCGATTGGCATGTTTTTGTGATGACAGGCAAATATAATTCCCACCTCTGGATGACATTCACACAAATTAATATCTGAGCCGTTTGGCACTAGCAACAACTGATTCAACTAGCTCTGGACTTATGCGTGGTTTTGGGTTTGAGTGTAATTAGGAACATCGTATCACGGTTTTATGAATTCTTCTCCACACATTTTTAACATTGTGAATTTGTTCACGTCATGTTCCGCAGCTGCAATCTCTGGAGCTTCCGTTATTATTTTGTATGCTTTTTTAATTATACTCTTGGCCTTTAGATGGTTTTACTCTCATTGTATTTTTAAGTTATTGGAGTTTGTATGCCAGCACTGTTTTGCGATTGTGATTTTGGGTTTGTGAAAAATTACTAAATTTATTGTACTGGATTTAGTGCATCATGATCCGTTTCCTTTTTTGATTTTTTTTACCGTCTCCATTTCCGTTTGTCTTCCGGTTGTTGTTGTTCCTGTGTGGTTAGTCACATGATTTTGTGAAAAATTCACATCAATTCTCAGTCTGCACATAATTTTTGAACTAGTGAAAACACCAGTATTTTACAATGCATCTTATCAGCAGAAAAAAAGTGAATGGGATAAAAAAAAAAGTGGCGATGGAAATAATTTTCTCATACAAGTAAAATTGTGACTTCAAATTTTAGTGAAAATTCCATGCTGCAGAAATTAAAGATTCTCTTTGAAACCACGGTCAAAATCTGATACCTCCAGAAATCTTTGTTGCAAGCCGGCACTTTAATTGCTACAGCTTGCATAAGAGGAAAAAGAAATGAAAAAAAAAACTTTTTGAGGAACAGATGAATGGGAAAAACCAGTGCCTCCTTTAGATAAAACAATCGCACGGAAACGTCATCAATAAATAGAAGACGGACAGGAAGAGGAAAAGACGATGCCAGTGAACGGCAGGTCGCGGTGCGCCGGCCACGGAAAATAAAATTTCTCTTGAACCGATTCACGGATTTTGATGGATCTTTTTGTGCTGGAAAGCTGAAAAATGTGCAATTTTAGACGTGTATAACAATCTCGAACTTTTTCTTGGTAAAATTCTGAAAAAATTTGAGAAACAAAAGTGTCCCAAGTTAAGTTGTGACAAAATTCCGGTTTCCTGCCTCACAATTTCAAAGATTGCGCAATTTGTTCCATTGTAACATGGTTTCGAGCTATGGAAGAGTTGTTGAGGAAGCTTTCAGCTTTCCAAAAATACCAAAATCATTGAATTTGAACATCATTTGACTATTTTATGACCTGTTAAAGTGTGACATGGCAGCATTGTTGTGTTCTTGAGCGGGGAAGAGGCCGAGCCTCCCTGGAAATCCGTGGGAGTCGCGGCCTCTTCCCTGCTCAAAAACAAAATGATGCTTCCATGTCGCGTTCTCTCTTGATGAAATAGTCAACTGGGGTCCAAATTCAATGATTTTGGTGTTTTTGGAAAGCTTAAAGCTTCCTCTACAACTCTTCCGCAGGTCGAAACCAAGTTATGACGGAAAAAATCGCGCAATCTTTGAAAATGTGAGGGGGGAACCCGGAATTTTATCACATCTTAAGGGGGGACTCCGGTCATAATCTGGCAGATTTTGGTCAAAATTCACTTTTCTGGTTTTTTATGGCTTCCAATGAAGGAAACTCTGAGGAAAAAGATGCAAAAAACCAAATTCAATTATCTCGAATGGTTTTTTTGTAACGTCGGTTTTTGCGATCTCATGTCTGGACCTTTTTTGGATATTTGTCGCCACCGCATGATAATTTCCCGCTTTTGTATTTTACAACAGTTTTTTGGACATCGGAATGAGATATTTCAGCCAATTTTCATGCTAGAAAGATGAAATTTGGGCTACTTACGCAAAAAACCATAAAAAATTGAGTGGTGGAGTCAGATTTTACAAAAAGCTTATCGTTTTTGCCATATCAATTATTATGCTTATTGTGAACAAAATCTTTTCCGCTAGACCATTTTCACCCCAGATTTGCATCCAACAGACAGACTTTAGAGAAAATCTGACTCCACCACTCAATTTTCCACCCAATTTTACTCCAGAGTGCAAATCTTGAACGCCCCACATGAGTCTATATTCTTACAGGGTTATCTGAAAGATCGCACTACATTTTGCCCTATTTCCACCCATAACTCAGAAACTACAGGAGATAAATTGCTCAAATTTTGCACACAAACTGCTTTTATGGTAGATAATAACTATGCAAAATTTTATTCAGATCTGTCAACCCCGTCAAAAGTTCACCCGCTTGCCCGGAGTCCCCCCTTAACTTGGACACTTTTGTACCTCAAATTTTTTTAAAACTAGCAGCGAAAAGTTCGGGATTGTTATGCACACATAAAATCGCACACTGTTCAGCTTTCTGATGTGAAATGTTCCATCAAAATCCGTCATCTGGTTCAAGATAAAATCAACTTTCTCTTGGCTGGCCACCGAGATCCGCCGTTCACTCCCATTGTCTTTTCCTCTTTTCGCCCATCTTCTATTTCAAAAATGAATGTCGTCACATGGTTTCTTGCTACGGCTTTATCTATAGGAGGCACTGGAAAAACACATTTATGTGAACATTAATTATGTCATGACTATACCAGTCAAAATCAATCAAAGTGCATCCAGGTTCAAGTTGGTTTTTGTCCCTTTATTCCAGTCCGGCGACATGAATGAAAAAATGTACCCTGTGCATTTTGGATATGCACTTTGAGCATAAATTTTCAATGCCACTGGAGTAAAAAGCAATTCGCTTTCTTCGTTAGAAGACCTCTCGATTTCTGTGCAAAAGTTATGCGAAAAAACATGTATGATGATGGCACATCATTCTATTGATGATCGTCACAAATTTGTATACGTGATTGCCAGCCCAACATAATGTTCTCAATTTTTAACTTTTGCTTTGCATTTGATTTTTGATTGCAGTCGGGCCACCAGTGTTTTCTTCGTTTGGTTGTGCAAGAATCAATTTTTATAAACCCACCTAGTTGTTTTACATTTTATACTCCTACCTGCTCAATGTTTTCATGTGATGTTTGTTCATTTGTGATGTTCAATTGGCAAATTTTGATATTGATTTGCTGCCTTCATGAATCCTGTTAGAAGAGACATGATGAAAAAGGTGGGTCGGTGTTTTTGACAATGATATTCCCTGATGCATTGCATTTTCTCTGCCTGCCATCAACCCCCTATTATAGGCGGCGGTCCAACCCGCCCGTCATGATGTGTATTGAACGTCCTGGACCAACTCAGGCGATGCTGAAATTTAGAACACTGCTTTTATCGACTTTGGTCCCACCCCTTCAATTTTATTGATTTTTGCACCAAAATGCTGAAAAACATCACACTATCAGGGGGAGAGCATTTTTTTCAAATGAGAATTTTCCCTTTCTCTTTTTGGGGCGGGCCAAACCTAAGTGAAGTGAATGACAAGTTCTCCCTGACGCTTTTGTGACACTTGAATTTTGGAATATCTGCATCTTTATTTAGAATTTCGGTGAAAAAATCAGCGCTCAGGAGGCAGTCTTTGCTCCCTCAGCGGTCCAAAATATTCGTTAGTTTATAGTTTTTTCCCATTCAAATTTCAACATTGAGAGTTTGCGCTGTGTCCATCACAGAGGCAAACGTCACATTCTCCATTGGCATTCACACCCAACTTCAACTCGATGGCCAATTCAGCAAATGGATGCATTTTGCCCTTCCCAGCAATGGAAAAAAAGCAGAAATTAAATTTTCTCGACAAAAATCTATTCATTGAATTCGGCATTGAGTTAGGGGGAGCCAAGATTTTTTGCAAAAAAATGAAAAAGTGTCCTTTTCCCTTTAAGGGGGCGGGGGTCAAAATTCATAAAAAAAAAACAATTTTTTGGCATTTTCGGATTTTTATTGATTGTTATAGTCTGAAACATGCTAATTTCAGTGATGTCTTTGTTTCTTCCTCGCTTGTTTGGTTTCGGAGGGTTTTGCATAGTGCTTTCGAGTGCTCCATCCGGACATTTTTCTACCGCTTGACTTTTTTGCCATTTTTACCTTCCGTAAGCTTTTTCTCAGCTCCAGCAGGTGCTAGAAAGCTAAAAATTGGCATACTTATGTAAAAAAAAAGTGTGATTTTTTGACTGATGAAGCCAGACATGCATAATTTGGCTCATGGTCCAAGTTATTCAATATGCCTGTCATTTTACATGCTCGCTAGTCACTAAACTGCAGTTTCTGAGCGTTTTTTTTTTTTCATTTTTCAAGTCAAATGTTGAAAAACTGGCTTCATCAGTTGAAAAGTACACCTTTTTGGACAACTTTGGTAAAAACAGGATCACAAAATGTCTTTCGCTTTTCCCACAGCATGCACGAAAAGTTTTGCACTCTTTTGTCCAGTTATGTGTGAATAACTTGGGAACCACTTCAGGTATGGTACTAAAATTTTGTGTGCAAACTACCATCCATAATGCCCAAATGTGACCAAATTTGAACCAAATCGGTCCACAAACATCGAACGAAGTTGGTATTTTGACCCCCGCCCCCCCCCCCCCCAATGAGTGAACCGCATGCACTGAAGTCACAAAATTCTGATCGTGAAAACCAATCGCAAAATTTACATTAAAAAAATGGCTTGCGAAAAACCGAAGTTGTGTTTTTACAACTTATTGTTTTGGTGCTTTTAGTGTTCCGCACCGTGTGTCTCAGCCATTTTTCATGTCATCTTGTCCAAATTTGATGCACTTGACTAACTTCCAAAACGATTGACAAAGCCGTAATATTTGGCAATTTTTGTCTCGCATCACAAGTTTGATTTTCGGGGGAAAGGCTTTTTCCCCTAAAACTTGAGTTTGGCTGCTCTTGCACGGCTGGTTATCGCTGTATACTGAACGGAACACCGGTTTGTTCTTTGCCCTAAATTTGCTGCTGTGGCCAAACCAGATTAGTTAGTGTTCAAATTTTGTACAGAAACTGTCTTGATTGGTTCCAAATAGTGTACAAACTTTGAACAAAAAAGAAAAACGTTTGCCGAAACCAGGTTCCCCCTAAAAATGAGTGCGAGTTGCAATGGGCATATGGTAATTCCTGGCTTTTCATTGAATAAAAAACAGATTTTATCTAGTCATTCTGACCGTTTCACATTTTGATTTTCCATGCAAAAGTTATGATAGAAATTCCCTGACTTCAGGACTAAACCCCAAGAGCAAAGAGAAAAACGACTCCGGATTGAGTTCACCATGCTTCAATCTGTGTGATACCTTGATAAAAAAAAATTGTTCATGAGTGCAAATTTCTCACGAGTTTGGCAGTGAATTTTTTGATCTTGAATCTTGAAGAGCATTTTGTTTGGTTTGGTTTGGGGCAAAACTGTTCAGAATTCCTGTCATGGCCCTGAAACAAGGTATTTTTTGCAGAGTTCTGTCAGGTTGTCTCGCCTGTCTTCATTTCCATGATGTGGACATTGGGCAATGAACAATACAACACGACACCATCTCCCTGTTCTTTTAATCTTGTGTACTTAATTGGCACTCGCCCTTCCTCGCTTTCAACACAAAATGCAGTTTTACATTCCCCCAGAAATTAAAGTTAATGATATGTGCTAACTAAAATGGTTGTTGCATCAAGCTGGAATACCATCTGTTGTATTTTTGCGCCCTTGTACATGTATTTTACAACAATTCAAAATGTTATGCTGTGTTTATACTCGTCTAGTTTTTGAGGTTGTTGGAAACAAGTGTGATGTGTGTATTTTTCGGTTCCAAATATTGTGTTTATTTTTGTACGGCCAGAGTGTATTTCTTTGACGAAACAAGAACGGGCAGTAAGTTAAGCATCGCCTTGCTGGAATCTAACAGAATTTGCGAGTTTGTTATTTTCGTTCTTAGCTGATCCAGGGTGTTTGGTGCAAGTGCCCCAATGCGTCTCATGAACAACTCTTGATCCCACAACAAATTGGGCCCAGAATGAGGGTCTCAAAATATCACGAAACATCAAATAGTTCAAACCAGTACTTAACAAGGAGATTTTAATTAAAAATCACTTGCTGCTTCAGTTAATTTTAACTTGTGGAGAAAATAAAAAAAAAAATAAGATAACAGGCATATGGCTGTGTGTTTTTCAGAAACAGCAGTCAAATTCTGACTTTTACAATGCGGCACACAAATTAGTCGGCATCATTTTGAACAGGTAATCTTTTGAAGGCCACATTTTTGGATTGTCCTGGCTTTGGAAACCATTCGATTTTGTTTTCATGTTTTGTTCCGGCATTGACAAGTACAAAAATCGTCACAATGACCAGTTTAAATAGCATGTATTCTCTGAAGGAATTTTGTCACCTTTCTCATTTTTACAGCAAATATGAACATGTCGGTCAAAAAGCGAAAAATCACAAAAGAAAAGAAAAATTTATTGTTTTCCAAAAAACGAGAGTAATTCTCCCTGACAAATTTCCATTCCCTAATTCTCCATGGTTTTACAGAAAGTGGGCACCCTGGGTTGATATGATTCTTGCACCAAACCCTTTATGGGGAGGGTATTTGTTATGGTAAACAAAAAAAGAAAGAAAAGAAAATGTTCAGTGACAGAATTATTGTCATATCCAAAATGCAGGGTTGGAGCACATTTTATCACTGAATGTTTCTCCTCCGTTTTCGATGGGAAATATGCTCTCCAAAAACGAGGATTCAACTCTTGCTCTTCCGTGCGACAATTTAAACCAATCCCCACAGACGACCCACATGGGCTCATTTTTAAGGACTTCATTGGGAAGCCAATTTCCGAACCGGGGGGTCGGAGAGAAATTTATCACATTAAGTGATTTGAGTTTACAGTGAAAATGCTAAAAATGTGTGCTGTACGAGAATGAGACCACTACAGTCGCACCAAAAAGGCTTTGTCTCTGAATTGGGGGGGGGGGGTCAGAACTTTGTCACTGAATTTTTTTTTAATTGAATTGAATCGAAAATGTTCTTTATTGAATAATCACAAGAAAATTTTACGCAGCTTGGAATTGAGGAAGGTCAAGCTACATCATGCAGCCGTAATAGACCTCCCTGTAAAAAGTGAAACTACAGAAAATGTCATCGATAAGATGTCAAAACAGAAAAATGACATGACATTGAATCAAGATAATGGACATGGAGTTTGCACGGTCTAGTGCAAGGGTAGTTTTCAAGTGCAAGGAAAGTTTTCTCTTTTGTAAGCATTAGAATTCTTTCTGGAGTTTTTGGAGTCATCCCAAAAATGGTGCTGTACGAGAATGAAAACAATCCCAAAGACACACCAAAAATGGTTCATTTTGGGGATCTTTGGGGTCTCTGAAATTGGGGTTTGATCGAATTTTGTCTCTGAGTATCTTTTGGCTTGCTGAATACGTCAAAATGAGATCCGTGCAACAATCATCTATCCCCACAGGTACCCACAAATGGATACTTTTTTGAGAAACCATAATTTCTTCGAATTGAGTGGTCAGAGCATTTTGTTACACAGACTTTTCTCTTTCGTTTGCCTTTCGAAACACTCCAAAATGAGAGTATTACCCGTTAATCAATCTTCACATGCATCCAAAGAGAGCTAATTTTGGAGGGCTGTCTGAAATTGGGGGTTGGAGCAAATTTTGTCACTGAAAATATTTTAATCCCAACGGGCATAAGTAGAGCACTCTGAGAATGGTGAAAAGGAATTGTCACCGCCAAAACGAAATCGGCCATTTCATCCATCTTTTGTGATTTCTTTATCATTTCAGTCAATTGAAGGCAATTCCAGCAATTGTGAATGGGCGATTTTCCACGAAATGTGAAAATTTCCACGATATACACGCGAAAACGTCATGTTTTTCCTTTTTTAATTAAGTGGCAAGCATTGTGCACAAAAACGTTTGAAAAATAAAGCTTTCTTTTGCTCTTTTCTCAGTCTCTTCTTCAGTTTATTTACATCATTTTGCCATCTTCAGTTTATTTACATCATTTTGCCAATGTATTGTTCCTGCAAAATTCAAAGCAATCACATTGTAAAAATGACTGAAAATGCATTTTTGACTGACTGAAAATGCATTTTTGACAGGTTCTAACCTTTTTATTTCCACCGCCAAATAACGAAATTTTTAGACTTGAGCGAAATTTTGCCAA